>DWLS01001979.1:0-19478 GCA_018246255.1 Pachliopta kotzebuea
TAAAGACCACCACAGTTCCTACTTCTACCGCCAAACAGTAACATGAAACATTACTGTTTGCCGATTTGGAAGATGCTGTATGTTGGTGAAATTACTGGGGTAACGAGAGTTAATATCTTATGTCTCAAGACGTTAAGCATAATGTGGTGCTGTGTATACCATCTTAACCAGCGCGGCGTTGTTATGAGCAGGCGTATCCCTTACTATCGGATGAATGCCCTGCTCTTGTTATCACCTCGTCGAACGAAAAATTACATTTATTCACACCTTTAATATACCACATAAATCAAAAATTACAATGAAAGTTAATGAGTGCGAAAAGGCTCTGGTCTCAGCAAGTAATGCTGGTGTTCAGACCCGCCCACTAGTCGTTGTATCTTTGTTAATTTATCATACAATAGCATAGAAAAGTTTAAATAAAATGAGAAAAAGTATTTATTTATTTATGACAAAAAGATACATCCATTTGATTTCCGATGGCCCCACACTAGGCGAGCATGTACTGTGGGCATCTATAGCGCTTAATTTAAAACTATTATAGACATTCATAGATTTTTAGATAAGATAAATATATAAGAATAAATATATTTAAATAAATAATACATAACACAAACATCTAATATGTATAGTATGCTTTATTATAATAAAAAAGCAAAAATTTACAAAATAAACAACTGTTTCCAAGATGCTCAGCACAGTTCCAACAAAAGATAATTACCAGTATAATAGCACGCTATCCACCACATTTAAGGGATGGTTAGTAAGCTCGGTGAAAACAAATCAGCGTTAAACTATTAAACACAACATCTAATTGAGTTATTTTTTTTACTACAAAACGTTTTTTAAGAACACCTAAAATTGGTGTCCACTCGGCGGACTTAATGCCTATGGACATTCTCTGCCAGTCAAACTAGGAGGAGGAGATGTTGTGGTAGGTGAAGTGTTAAAGTTGACTTTTGACCATAAACGAAAATTATTAGCACCTATATATACATATAATAATAAAAATTAATACATATGAAGTTAAATATACACATACATCTGAATGTAAAAGAATAAATATATGTATATAACAAACTAGTCTTGTCATTCGAAATAGTTCTTTTTCACCAGTCTCCAGAAAACTTCTTTGTTTGGAGCCATTCTAGTATAAAGTATTCGTCGTTAGAAGACATCAAAGGTTAGGTGTCTTTACTCCAGTTAATTTATTATCTACATCGCCAAACTTTTTGGTTAGACATATTTTATTGGTTTATGCCTATGGATAAATCTCATCTGGAATACATATTTAACGGAAACTTTTTTTTCCAGTTCAATAAATAAAATTATACGTAAGTACGCAACGACGTTATTCCAGTGAGAGGAGGAATGCTTTTGTAGTTTATCCAAATAGGACGCTCACTTCCAGTATGGTAATGCCTACTTTGTTATGCATGGGCCGAGCTCCTGGTGATTCTGATACGCCGCACAAAGTATTCTTAAGATAGACAAAATATAAATTAACATTTTATTTGTTTAGCGGAACGTTCAGGTAAGCTGTTATTGTTTCGCTCCCTTCCCTACTAAATGTCTGTTTCCATACATATTTAAAAACATCTTTATGTTACTGGTAGTAGATCTCTGTTGCTGGAGACCGTCTAGGTAGATACTACCTTAGCTCCTATTTCTACCGCCAAAAAAGGTCGAATCGTGCTATAATTAATGAAATTACTAGGGTAACGAGACTTCACATCTTACATCTCAAGACGACGAGCGCAATGTGACGCTGTGTATACCATCTTAACCAGCGCCGCGTTGTTATTGGCAAGAATATCACTTTCAATTAGGTGAACACCTTGTTCGTTTCATCGGCTCATTGAATAAAAAATAAACAAAACGGTGACGGCACCCTACAAGGTAGACCGACAATTTGGTGAAGGTCACAGGAAACCGGTGGATGCTAACAGCGGTAGACCGATTGAAGTGGAGATATTTGGGGAAGGTTTATGTTCAATAGTAGGTGTTTATCGGTTGATTATAATACTGAAGAAGGTCGAAAAGAGCTGTTTTCCAAAACCACGAACAGATTGAATACTATAAATGCTTTCACGTTGACACGGCAATTTTTATCACATTATCATCTAGTTTTTACTATCCGCTAGAGCGCGCTGAAACATATCTTATTATACTAAACATGGTTTATTGGAAATGAAATATTTTAAAATTATACGAACAATTCCTAAAACCAATTGATTGATCGATGGATCTATTTTAACTGTTTATAGTTAATATTCATTACATATGGAATGTTATTAAGCGGAAATGATTGTTTGGCAAATTGGAATTTGCCAAATGAATTCCGGAATCAATATTAAACGGCTTTTATTGTATGAACGTTTATGTAGTTCAATTTAATGTAAAGCTTTACAAACTGCGTATTAATACTAAATAATTCAATAATTTATTAACTGACTTAAATTCTTGATACTAATACTAATAGTAACAGTAAACATAAATAACAGTATTTTAGTGTTCTAAATGCTCGGTCGGTTTTCTCGTAAGATGAGAGAATTGTCCATATAAAAATATTATAATATATAAATTTCTATCTATATATATTTCTATCTACTAAATTCCTGTCGACCTTGAAACATACCAAATTTTTCACAGCTCTTTTATAAAAAGCTCATTATAAAAATTCATATTTTACGCCATAATAGTATACTGACACCTATTCTGATGTAGTCTCGTATTGTCTTAAAGACATCATATAAGGCTTGATATACTTCTCGTTTATGAGCTATTCTCTTTAAAATTACTCTAGCTACTTGAAACACAATATCTTACGTTCTAACATGCGCTCTCTTTCTTTTATTTATTCTCATTAATCTTTTGTTGTATCTTACTTTATATTTTTCACAATCTATCCACTTCAGTTTTGTTATGCAATAAGTTGATAATATCTTTCTAGTTTCATATTTTTACTCGTCTTACTTTGGCACTTATCTCCTTCTTGAGTAACTAAGAACACGTAATGATCGTATGTGATCACCGTCACCAACTGTGTATAGGAGCATGATGTATGGAGTTTCTCCCGCCTTGTCAATTCAAGTTGAAAATCCAAAGAACACCTTTCGCCTGTCTTTATTATTGCTTTCCTTTACTTATGAGATTACCTTATCAAATCTAAATTTCTTAAGAAAAATATAAAAGCTATTAAAATGAACACATATGCAAATAAACAAGTGTAAATTCACTAGTAAATTATTAAAAAATCTAATTAATCAGGTATTGTAAAAATTTTCTCATTTGTCACCAGCACCATCGTTTTCTTTGTTCGGATCTGGTAAGAAATATACTAAACCAGCAACACCTGCAATATAAAAATAAAATACTGCAGCCTTGAGTAATATGAAAAGATTGATCAGGTCAGAAAAGATAAATAATGAATTATTGTAATTGTCAATAATTTGGTCAAAATGTTGATTTAGTCAACATCAAATTTTTCAATATTAAAGTCAGAGAAAACCTTGAATAATTGATATTTATTACTAACTAAAATTATGAATTCACACTTAAAGCCAACAAGTGGTAGTAGTATTTATTAAGTACTATAAATAACAAGGCCACCACTTAATTGTTGTTTAGGAGACGCAATCACTATTTCACAAAGTAAGATACTTACAAAGAGTAATAATGGATAATGCCAAGAAAGGTCCCATGCAGCCCAGTTCCAGCATAATGGGAAATAAAATGTTTCCAAGTAAGGAACCTATTCGGCCAACCATAAGTATCACCGAAAGTGATAAAGTTCTGGAAAGAAAATATGGAATTAATTTACTGATAGGTTTTCCATTCCAGGAAGTCTTTAAATCTAATATTTTGCTTTCATGTGCGCTGTATCTAGGCAACTCTAACAGTATTCCAAAATGGTGAATACAATGCGGTATTGTACGAATATTATAATTAACTGTTTATTCATATGGGCAAGCGTATCACTAATCACCAGATGAACATATTGCTCGTCTTGTAACACTAAAATTTTTATTGTCATCAATATTTCAAGCAATAAATATCCGCGATGAACGTAGGTCTGTTTGATTTCGAACTGAAGTGTAAATTTAAAAAATTATTACTGTCTTTTATATTAACCATGTTTCATTTATAACCGAAGCATAGATAAAAGAAGAAATCAAATTTTAGTTAGCGGATTACTAAAATGCCCCATCAAAGAAGTTAAGTTAAAAGTTTACACACCTTAAAGTTGTCGGGAAGACTCTTATCAAAATATTTTGCTGTAGACTTAAAGCGGATTGCATCAGGCCGCACGTGGCCGATATAAGTAGAGCCGTCTGTATAGATGAATTGGTCCAATACAGAGACCCTGAACAAATGGCACACAGTATAAGCAGTACGAACATCAAAATTTTCTGTCCAATGAAATCTACTAGATAACCACTGACGCCCATGAAGAATAACGAGAATAGGCCCAAAATTATTCCATTTACGTATGTTTCCGAACCGCTCAGTTTCTGTAAAGGATAATGTTAGAAATTTATAATACTTATTTTCTGCTTTTCCCTGATATTATTCAATGCTTTTGTATCCCATTTTTTATATCATTTAATACTTATGCTATCTTTTTATCTACTATCACAATACTGATGTACATACACATATGAATACATAGTCGTATTTACTTGTTCCTATTTCTTTTGATTACTATCGTACTTATCTTTAGGCAATATTTCTAACTGATTTACAATTTATTAATTCGTGTAAATTATTTGTATCTATTCTTACCCCTATTTCTTATTCAATTTCATACCGTAACTTCCTATGAATGGGACATTCGGTTAGCAACTGAGGAACTGTTTCCCTCATAGCGTCATCTCATACACGATGGACTCTCTCTACACTTGAAACGATTCAAGTATTGGGAGAATCCGCCGGCCTGTGAATATCTGGGTTAGCTCATTTTATAGTACTATCATTTGTTACACTGTTGTATTATACGTATACAACATACAAAATCTTCTAGTTTAGAATTGGCAGCGGAGTTTAATTAAATGTTATTGTTTGTTTCTAACCTCTATAACTATATTGGATACTCTATGTTCCTCTACTTGACACGTATATTGTTACATGTTACGGTCTTTAGCTTCTTGCAACCTGGATCTCATTTCTTTTCATAGGTTTGTTTGATTTCAATTTGAACTGTAAATATTCCAGAATAAACTTTTTGCAAGTACAATCAATTCTAATAGCTAATTAACATTTTATATGTCATAAAAATATTTATTTCACGAAACAATGACTGTAATGCTCGCTCATAACAACTCTTAATACACAAGATTTTAAGCCTAATAACCCTAGTAATTTCACTAGCTACAGAACCCTTCTAACATGTACATAGTAATGTAAACATACTACTGTCTTATGCATAAAACTAGCGCTAGAATTGTGTCTACTAAGATCTATGGTAACTAAAATAGTTTAGATTAATTATATCTGTAAAGCAAAATTAGATATAACAACGAATATTATAAGGTCACTAAGGAATTATTTGCTACTAAGAGGTTTTCTCCGAGACTTAAGAGGCAACAAGTGTAAGCTACAGTACTTACAGGTACACAGACTTCTGTGTTCGTCATATTACTAACTTCGGTTACAATTTCATTTTCATTTAAGTTATATCTGTATTCATCAATCATAACGCAAAATCTGTCTGTGCTGCCGTGATCTTTTTTGTAGTTTTCAATTATTGTAGATAGCTGTGGATACCATAATCTCAGCGCGCTGTATCTGTAATTATATCAAATATTATTTTTAGGAATATTGTTTTATATTTTAATAGTTAACAGATTTTTACCAGCAAACACAAAATTACTACAATTTATATTAAAGTAAAAAATTAAACAAGTAATCCTCATGAATTCTTAAAAACGTTTCTCTGTTACATAGAAAGACTTGGTGTAATGTTTTATAACTTTAGTCACTTTCAACAAGAACTAAAAACTACTCAAAAATAGTAGGTTAGTGATTACAATACATTGCAAAATTATATATAAAAAAACATGGGCCTGATTCCATCTAAGCTTAAACTTCGAGTAATTTGCTTTTTGTTGTTGAATTCAGAAAATATTTTATATGACTGCAGTCATGTAATAGGAGTATTGAATATGTGATGTAAGTATTTAACATAAGTTTTATCTTTGTATATACAAGTAATATTAGGCCAAAATAAGTACATACGCTAATAAACATACGAAGGTTAGACTTGAAAATAACATAAGTCGGCCGAATAAAGGTGAACGAAATAAATCCTTGACTTCTATCAATGCGTGATTTATTTGTTTCTTTAGGCTCATCTCCTTTGTCGATTTAAATGAATTCGCTCCTCCAAAAGTCTTTATCTGAAATACAAACATCGGCTTATAACCATAACAATAGCCGTGAAGCGCTTGCAAATAAAAGGGCATTTTATATTATTTTTCGTATATAGAGAATCTGTTCGAAATCTTGAAAATTATATAATCAAATAAAATTTGATTATGTAAACAACGAGATGCAGAAAACCACATAACACATAGCTGACGACGATCCTAAAAGATTTTAAAGAAAGAAATTGTCCATTGTAATAAATCAAGGACAAGGATTACACGGTTCTATTTAATCTAACATCTAGTTAAAATCATCTACCTAATATTCATTTGAGGCAATTAAAAATGGTGTTAATATTTCCTATGCGGAAGAGACACTTACTGGGAATTCTTCTCCAGGGTTTCCTGTATTCTCGACGTATACTTTCTTTAAAACCTTTAAAGCTTCACTCTCCTGTCCGTGCGTTAACAGGTATTTAGGACTTTCCGGTATAGTGTAATAGAAGATCCAAGCAACCAAGCTCCAAATTGAACATATGTATAAATAAAAATTCCATGTGCGTAGCTCTGCAGAAAAAATTATGTTGACATGTTTATTAAAACCTAATTAAAGTATAATGTATAAAATGCGACAGTATAATCGGGCCTTGTTGTCAAAATATGTTATACAACTAATTAGACTCTCAAGCTGAATACTCCATTACCCCAAATTTTAGTAACTGTAACATAAAGTAAAACACTAAAATTTACATACTTGGCAAGCAAACAATATTTAACTTGGTTACTCATAACTAAACTCCTATTGTCTTTTGGTAAGTTTGGTGTACGTAATATTATTTTTTATAGTGCGAAAAGTTATTGTGCAATTAAAATGTTTATTATACGAGAAGGCTATTCACCAAAATATCCATTGTAGGCAATGAAGTTCCAAGACTGAGGCAGCACCGCCCATGACATCAACGCTGTTACAATAAGTGACAGAGACATGAAGGAGCAATACAACATTAATATCCTGTCTCTTATATTTTTGTGTACAAACTCCGTCACCATTGATGCTACCGCACTGAAGGACAGGCTTAACCTGGAAGCGGGAAAAGAAGGAATTTCATCAAAAGAGCCATGTAAATTCGCAGGTCAATAACCACTTTGTTTAACTGACTCTGGATTACCACTCACGTTTTAACATAAAGATCAGTGGTTGTAATCCAGAGCTGTGTGTAATGTAGTTTATATAATGGTGGGATTATCTGAACTGGTCTGGCTAGCTATTGATCCTACATTATACTTTAACAAAACCACCAATAAAAGTCTAACAGCTTGTTTCAAATGACACTTAAGTCTCTTTAAAGAATGATCTTTATTACCAAAAATAAGAGTTGTTAGTTAACCAATTTAGAAAATGACAGAGAAATATATCTATCAATTGATATATGTCATTTTAAAAATATAAATCAGGCGTTTTGTTCTCATCCCTTACTTTCTTTTGTAAAGATAATTGGATCAATTTTATAAAGAAATTCTTACAGATTTATTCATCATCAATATCAGCAGGAAGAAGGTAGCTAGTTAGCATAAACTTCGTCCAAGGATTTCCATACTGATCTGCCTAAAATCAGATTTATTATGTGTGCAGTTAAAATGTTATGAAATAGTTACGTTATCGCATATCATAAAAATTACAAAGTACGGTAGGCGGTATTAATCTATATTGTCTTTTATCTCGGTACCATTATTACGTTGTACTGCGTTTGAAAATCTGGCATCTTCAAAGATTACGAAATCTTTATTTATTTTTAAAATGTTATCTCTATTATTTATTTGTTCTACTTTTTACATCTCTGTTGATAACTTTAATAACATTTGTCATATCGCATTCTCCTGTGTAACTTACATTAAATAGAAGTAAAACAGAAATGTTTTAATCATAAATAATACTCACGCCACTCCTTCTATCAATTTGATCACAATTAACATCCAAAAGTTTTGACTGGAGCCCTCGATTAAAGTGCATACAAACAAAGCAGCGTTGCCTCCCACAAGAAATAGTTTCCTTCCGAAAGCATCAACTAGGAAACCTGTAAAAAATGTCGCTCCAACTTGACCTGGAATTGTAAATCGTCTTTAGCACTATATTGTTAAGGTGAACCAATAGTTACCCACTTCTTCTGTTAACCTCTTCACTCACCACAATCCCTCTTTAGAGAATAGAGAAATGTTAATTGAATTGTGTTACGTATATACTATATGAAACGGAAATGCTTATGAAGATTCTCTTATATATAAGAGGTTATATTTTGAGGATAAGCATTACCAACAGCTGTTAAATGTCCACAGGTGGGCATAGCGTTCCTCCGATAGTGGGGGGTTAGAGACGTCTCTCACCACACTGGGCTTAAATGGGTTGGCGGGAAACCAAAACCTCTTTGTTGATTAGCAAAGTATACCACGAGCTGGTGAGGTTGGCTTGGCTCCGAAGAATTGTTATGTGGAATACCTTACACCCCTTTGAGTACAATAATAATGGTTAATTTAGTAATATTGCTATTAAAATAGCTGCCCTAATATTGGAAGAAGCAGTATAAACGTAACGGACTTTTCGTTGAGCCTTTTGATAGGCCAAAAATTTATTAAAAGTCCTTGGGATGTTTGTTATGTTAAATAAGATGATATTCCGGACCATGACAATGAACAACTCGAATTAATGTTTATTTCCATGCAAGATTTCTTTAAAAACGATTCTTAAAAACGATTTCACCAGTGTAAAATAACTATTCTACATGGCTCAGGATACATACAAATTCTAAAAAAATTCGGTCTACCTTCAGTAATAGAAAAGCACTTTAAGAAGGAAAACAAAAAAAAGAATTAACATCTTGTTTATTTGACTTTCTTTTTCTCATTAAAAATTCCAGCTATTACTAATTACTTTCCGCTCTTATTATAAATATTACTTATCCTTTTCAATTGTCATTGTATGTGTGATAGAGACCTAAAGATTTTGGATGAGATCTTTAATAGAGGATGAAAAAAATTATTTCACTTACCGAAAAATGGCATTGCGTTGAGTAACCCCTTATGCATAATACTCATGTTCAAATCGCACTCCGCCATCGGCAGGATATACGAGGATGTAGTGGTAACCGTCGTCGAAGCGAATACAGCGGCCATCGACGTAAATAATAATCTAACATGAAAACGTCCGAATTTGCACAGAACCAATCCATCTTCCAATATTGCCATAGGATCCTTCGTTTGTTCTAAAACTCGAAAATACGAACCAAAATTTTAGTTCACTCAATATGAACAGTAATACAAATAAAATAATTACTTTACATCAAAGTTGAAATGGAATATTTACCTTTAGACTCATTATTGGTTACGTTAGAACTCATTTTGACCTAAAAAAAGTATTTGGCAACTTCTACATAAATTACATTACTTCTATTTAACATTAAAAGGTTTTAATTTTTTAACCGTAAGTCAAACACGTCTACTCTCTATAGTTTTTTTTATATATTAATATTAATTTCTCAGCGGCGAAGTACCTTTTGTTCGAGCTGTAATACAAATATTTGCATTAGCTCGAGTTCATTGATAACGTTTGTAGCTGTAAAGTCATTTTCCACAACAGTGATAGTAAGAAGTCCTTAAAATAATTAAATCTTAACAATTATGTAATAAATGAGAATTTCGGGTTAAATAATGATTTTCAGAAAAAGCGTTCACGCCGATACGCTTCTCAGAACATTCCTATTTACTAAGTATACATATATTAATCATTGATTTTATCCGATGAATGTCCATTGCTGGACATGGGCCTTTTGTAATATTTTCCACATAAAATGATCTTGTGCTGTTTGAACGTACATGTAATACTAATCCAAAAGAGACATGAAAAGAAGTCAATTATCTGAAAAAAAAATATAAATATGAACCTTATTAAGAATACCCTCAATCTCTCAAATTGATCCTTTGAATTCCATTAAATTACAAAGATGAAGGAGAGATGAATAATTTATTTTTAACATTCGAGACTTTTCTTTTTTAATAAAACGAATAACTTTTATAGTGTAATCGGTGGTGGGAGAAATATATTCCCCATAATGGCGTTAAAATCAACAGATGTAACTCTAGAAAGAGACACAAACATTTTCTTTGACCATCAATCTGTATGTCAAATTTGACAAGTTCCGAATTGGATTACAACAATAAGAAATTATCATGATGAAATGATGATTATTTAATTATTCACAAAACCAAATTAAGAGCACAACGTATTTTTACTTTATTTTAATTACTAAAAACTTACTGAATATAACATAAAAATATCAATGAACATATATTAACGGATCACGACATTATTTCAACTTGTATAAATTACTTTAAAACATTATTATTTGGTCGATGAAGGAAGCTGTTGTAAATGTTGATAATAACAGTAGTATTAAAAAAGAACAGAGTAAACCGGATACATAGACAACAACTGTGGAATAGAGAAGAGAACATTTATTAGAGGAAGATAATCTACCTGACAATAAGAATATAGAAAACGTAAAATAAAACGAAATTTTAAATACGCTTATTGTAAATAAAAATAATGACTTGACAATTAGATTTTTTAGGTAATTAACTTAATAACGTATTTATCAATTAAATATATCGACTACGGAACCGAAATGACGAAGTTGTTTGTGAAATTAGTCCCCGCGTTGAGTTTAGCAGAAGAGATTACATTATCTTTGCAAATGACGCAATGAGATGAAAACTAACGATGACAATGAATAATTTAGATATGTTTTACCTTGTACACGAAATACCTTTCCTATGTGATTAATGAATTTTTTGAGATTTTATTCAGTGATAGTTTACGGAGTTTAAATTCCCGGTGATAATTTTTAGAAGTTAAGGAATATGACGTAAGTTGTAACACTATTCACTATTTTGGGTTATAACTGAAATACTGTTACTATGTTTGTAGTGATTATTATGTAGTGAAAATTATTGTTTTAGGTTTAATAATTTCTTCGATGATCTTTATTGACTGTGTGTGATGAATATTTTTGAAAATAAAATTTGTTTGAGGATATGTGCATCTAAAACATTTGTCAAGGTTGCTATTGTATTTTAAATTGCTGACTGTATTTTTCTCTATTCTCGACTTCGTAGTATTCTAGTTTAGGCTTTACGGAGGTGTAAGGTAATGGTGGTAGTTAAAATGTCGGTTCCGTTTGCTGGCTTCTAGGAATGGGACCACCAACACTGAGCTGTCCTGAGAGAATAGCAAACATCGAGTGGTGCTGAGTATACACAGGATGTTTGGAAGTACTATGCTCCTCGTTAGGAGTCTAGTTTAGGTTTTAGTATGTAGCAACCCTTCACTTCATGATGTTAAAATTGTAATCCTCCAAAATTAAACACATGTCTTTACAAAATTCTAATGATAAAAAGAAAGATTCCCAGTCTCTTTTTTCAAGGACAGTTTGGATATAACCACATTACGTGATCAAGCATTAAGTGATCAAGAAGTAGTAATTACAAAAATAACCATGATGAAACTTTAGCTGCAGACCCAAAGAAATTGCTGCTTTCAATGGACGACCATTATAGCTACATTTAAAGAATAATTATAACCTCAATTTAAACGAGTTAAGCTGTACCATAGTATATACAATGAGTCCATTCTTCCCATTTTTCGTAGATAATCGACCATACAAAAGAACGAGCCATTAAAACCTTTTGTTTGTTGTATTGAAAAGGTGAAATTAAGGCAGGATAAAAACTATTCAGAACTTGAGATTGCTTTAAATTAATTTAACAGTGTCATTATTAAGAAAGTTTTCGCTTGGTAAATAATATTTAACAAATTTTAATTTATATCTAGCCAATTTACAGTGAATTGATTTTAAATTTGGGATGTTACGTAAACGTAGCTGTACACCGCAGACCTTACCCTACCAAATTAAAGTATATTTACTTTATCTCTGTATCTATATACAGAACATGGGTACATTGATGTATAATCGATTATGGATAAATTGTAGAATATTGTATTAACTGATTATTTGTCCTATATTTCAGAATATATTGTTATAAGCTTATTTTTCTTTAGGCGTATGTACAAAGAGAACATTAAGTAGGTAGCTAATCAGCGACCGCTGACTGAATATATAAGTTACTTACTCTAAAAGTCTTTTAAAGTATTCATTAAGTTAACGAAGTAATAGTGTATTAAATATTTATTAGACTCTTTAGAAATAGCAATTGAATACATTACGGTATTCAACTTCTATTGAAAATATTTAAAACAATATTCATGATGCTATATAAGAATAAAAAAAAATGTTAATAAAAACTAAGCTAAAGCTGAAGTTGTTTTTGTAAAGTAGTTTGTGTTACTTCTATATTGGTACTAAAGTTTCTAGTGATGGAAAACTTCGTATAAAAACTGACATAAACAAGAACTACAACTTTAGTTTAAATGTAACAATCACAACACTTAACCAACATGGTCAGGTTAAAGGTTAAAAATAGGTACATTACTGGTGGTAGGTCTCTCTTGCCGGAGACCGTCTAGGTAGAAACTATTGGATCTGTTACTTCAACCACCAAATAGTAATGTTCAAACATTACTGTCTTGCGGTTTGAAAGGTGCTGTAACTGAAATTACTGAGGTAACGAGATTTAAAACTACGTCTGTATAGCATCTTAACTAGCGCCACGTTGTTATGGGCAAGCATATCACTTACAATCAGGTGAACATCTTACTCGTCTTGTCAAGCTTAAACAAGCAGCAGCTGGATAAAAAAATGGCGAAGATGTAACTTTGACTTTCCTCTTTTAGACAATGCGCCTTAATTCGCTAGTTTGAGTTATATTTATATTGACAAATGAAAGTCCTATCTACACTAGACTTTGAATTCACGACCTAGGAATCAAACGCCAACTATATCCTCACGAACGTCTGCAACTTCATGATAATTAGTAGTTGGAAACAGCTGTAGCTCCCAGACAAATGTTAAGAAACTGTGCAAATGTAAGTTATACCGGGGAACAGCTCCGTGCAGCCATTAGCACCGGAATTCCTACGCTAATGGACTTTCACAGTTTAATGATAATTTATATTCTTTATATTGAGTTTGTAAATTGTTACTATTTAAAATAGTTTCTTTTGGCGGCCGCTTTTTTACATAATTGATCATAATTAATGTGATGTTTCATAAATAACTTTTGATTTCTATGATTCCTTATATTTGGCGGTTAACTTGTTTATTTTTTTACACTTATATCAATCATGACTATAGGGATTAAGTATCGCTTAGATCCTTTAATAAATTTATCTATTTCTAGATTCTAAAATTAACGAAATCAATTCAGCAACTAAGACGTGGTTACGCAAAACAGACAACACATTTATAATATTTGTTTTGATTGGAAATTGTTTAACGTATTCTCAAGCACCCCTACACATCGCCTAAATGCAAATACTTGCCTAAACTAACATTCGGGGCACAGAGCGTTAACTTTATCATAACCTCCCTTTTATTATGTTAGCTAAGTTAAACAAATTTCGGGGTAATAATATTGTTTTAATGGGAGCTGATGATCATTTATTTTATCCATTCCTGTTTACCAACAATTTGTGAGATTTCTTCTGATTGTAAAAAAGATTTCATAAAATAATTAAAACATCAAAAACACTAGATTTTTTATTAATTTCTTTAAACTAATTGAAGTTACTGAGATTGTCAGCGTTAATATAACCTTATATTTCTTTTTTATCACAGATTAAAGAAAAAGACGTTAATCTGTAAGTTATCTATACTTACTATACCATTACATAAAATCTTCATTTCTTTAATAATACATACTAATAAGAGAAAGACGCATCAATAGGTAAACAATTAAACGAACTATACTAATGAGTTTCTAGTCAAAATGTTTACATAACATTGTTTCCAGACTTAGTTACAAGTACAAGGTCTTTTAAATGAAAACATAATTGGATATGACAAGAGAATTAAATTCTGCTGTGGTCCCTATCAAGGCAGTCTTTGCGTAAAGAGAGGTGCTATTGGACTTGCAGAATGATTCTCGTTTTACGGTGCGACCACAAGGGGTGAAGTCCGCCTATGACAATAGTTTTGAAACCATGAATAGTGTGTTCCCATGTAAATATTAATTTTCAATACAATACCAATGGAACAATCAAACAAGCGCGTGTCGCAGCGTGAACTAATGTAATTGAAATTCCCAATTCACGAACACCAATTGAAGACGTCGGCGGCTCCTCCGCGAGCAGCGCAAATACTCCGACATAATGGAATAACAACCAATTTATGACGTAGATATTAAGCGAAGGTTTTCAGTAATTTCATTGGAAATTAAACGCAAAGTCAACCCATTATGTTTAAGCGTAATTTTAGTTACAGTGAAGAAATATTTTATGTAATAACTAACAATAGAAGTAGATGAATAAAATAGCAGACATGATACTATGATTTATTTTCTTCCCGTTAAGCTTGTGAATTGTGATAAATAATAAAAAATTAGCAACAGTACAATTACAGGGAAGAACATAAATTTTATGTAATATTAGTATGTGAAAATTATAAATCAATGTACATACATGGGTATTCCATAGTGCTACTCTCTATCACAAAATGTTTTAACAAATTTTTTTAGTATAAATGTAATGTAAATATTTCTAGTTAAGTTGTGTAAAGTTATTTATAATTATTTTATTAATGTAATAATATTTAAGTAAGTTTCTTTATATAATTTAATTAGTTATGTTACATGACAGTTTGTTGAGAGTTGTTATCGACAGTTCCGCTTTGATTGAACTTCATCCTTTCCACTAAATCTCTGTTCAATTAAGTACTTAAATAATAAATTAAGACATCCGTAAGTATTGTATTAATGACTTGTCGTTTTATATTGTCGAAATAATTTGTATTAGTAATAAAAATAGTCTTATGGTTGATAAAAAATATAGTTGAGTATAAAAATCTTTATCGTTACTGAGCTCAAATCTTATGTATTCTGCTTTTTATTCTGTACAATTTGTTATTTAAGTTGATAAAAAGAAGCTAAAGTTAAGGTTGTTTGTAACCTTTATGATTTGAGGGAAGTAAAAGCGATAGACAAGTAGTGGCAATGACTCGGCCCCTAGTTGCTACAAACATGTAGCAACCCTTTTTTTACATCGGATATTGATACGTCGATTGTAAGACGAATCGTATCGGATTCGATGTAAAAGTTTGAGATGCGTACCTTGACTATCAATGAGCGGGATCATAAGTCAATTCCCTATTCAAATTCTGCTGCTTATGCTCCTAGAATATGATATTACTCTTCGGGCCTTGACTCCTATAGAAGATATCAATAAAATCGATTTAACAGAGCATATTGATTATGTCGTCCCACATGTAGTACTGATGTAACTTAATAAACACTTCGTTTAGAGGGGAGAAAAGAAAGGAAACTTCCTCTGTGGTTAATATCTAAGCTGAGGAAGATTGACGGGACACTACTCTGGCATCACTAACGATATTTTTATGTACCAATGTAGCATCTGTACAAACCAATCCCCAGCACCTTCAATGAAGCAACCATATCTAGAGACCACGTTCACAACTCATCTACCTTAAAATAGTTCCTCCAAAATCAGACTCTCTACTGGGAATAGGCGTTCTCCAACGATTCCTATCAAGTCGTTCCTGCGTGGTTCGCATCCAGCGGTTTACGACCTTCACCAGATCGTCGATCCAACTTGTGAGAGACCTTCCAGTACAATGCAGTGGTAATAATCATCTTTTTGTTTATATCTTGGAACAGGAAAGACATTAGAAATTGGTTAAATTCAATAACCCAACATTTTTACAAGCTACATCGCTCTAAAAATCGGAACGTACTCTGCAAATTGTTTGTTTGGCAGAAGAATTAGTTCACGAGAAAGTCTAGTCAGTCTTCAGTGGCACAGATAAATCACTACTAAATTATGTAGGTATATTGCTACTGTGTTTCTGTCGAAATTTATTTTAAATAAATTTAATAATCTAAACATATCTGGCAGAGTAGAAACCGCAGAAATCACACCGGCTTTATTTGACAGCGCTATGATAGGGTATACCGAGAGATTAAACAATTTCGAGAGGCGCACAGCCGAAGAGTTTATTAAAAATTCCATGCGTCAAATTTGACATTTTCATTCGTTACATTTTAGATTTTACTGATATAAAAAAAATCTACAACGAACACTTTTCTTCAACGGATTTGACGGTAATCAATATTTTGTAATTGTTAAGCTCCGGGATGGTGACAAGACTGGGCAGGTATAAGTACTATATCTAAGATATAAATAGATCAAATATCATCTGATCATTTCTTTTATAACCTCACAGAATATATTCTTTAACCAGTTTTTATCATGTTTTATTTAAGATTTCACTTTAAGCAACAAAAATATTATATATCCGTTGCGCCTTTATTATTTCTATAAAAAATTCAACATACAATGAAAACATTTAAAACAAACAGAGGTTAAAACTGATGCTTTTTAATATCCATCGCCGTTTTTATATTTTTCTACTCTGTTGTAAAATGCTTTTTGTACTTAGTTCCAGTACTAATACTAGAATTAAATTTACTTTAATAAACGCTTTACTTTCAAAAGCGCACACGTTTATAAATAAAATCATTAAAATTTCATATTTACTGTAATCTCATCATCGGTGTCTCAGGATTGAACAATTATAAAGTATAATAGAAAAGGAGGTAATCACAATCGAAACATCGAAAAAAGTTATGCAGGTTTTTTTTTATTCGTTGATACGAAAAGACGAGCAAGGCGTACTTATAGTAAGTTATAAAATGGTATACACATATCTATATTGCGCTCGTTGTCTTGATATAAGCTATTAAGTTTCGTTACCCCAGTAATTTTACAAGCATACAACATCGGATCGGAACACAGTAACGTTTGTACATTACTATCTATTAGCTGCAATAGGAGCTGCGGTGGTATCTACCTAGATGGTCTCCAGCAACAAAGACCTACCAACAGTGTAAACAAAGACATCCATTAAAAAAACATTTTGAATTTATGAATTGTACACTCTTTACTTCCGTTAGAGAATAGGCGTACTCCTTTTGTAATATTTAAAAATTGTTATGTTAATTAAGAGAGCGGAGCCTTTAAAAGATCCTACTGTCAATATAAAAACAAATCTACTCCTCAACGGCATTAATTTTAAGTCTTTATTCTCTATCTCAACGAAACAAAATTGTTTGCCGACGGTTTTCATTTCGCTTAATTTTAAGCATTAAGCACACTCCGGACCCCTGTTTCAAGTAATAGCATAAAAGGAAAATCTCTAAAAAAAGCTTTGTTTTATTTTTCCTAATCAAAAAACTCTTTTGTTCGGAACAGAAAGACTGCTGTTGAAGGATTCATTTAGAAGAGGTGTTAACATGTTCAAATATAGTTCGATTTCTTCAAGGTGAAGTTTGCAGTCAGAAAGAAAACTATTCCAGTCTCTAGCTATTATTTTTATATTATTGTTGGTTTTTAAAACCCATCCTTCCATATCATCTAATCATTTCTTCTACTGTCTACCAGGAGGGCGTTTTCCGGTAATTGTCTTCTAGAATCAAGCTTGGGAACTCATAAAGGGATCCTTTTTGCCGGTGTCCGCAAAATGCAACCTTTCTTTGCATAACGATTGTCATCAGTCTAGTCTACGCTTGCAGGTTCTTAAATGACTTGCGCATTAGAGGCAAACTGCTTTCACAAAATCAGAAACATTTAATACCAATACAAAAAAACAAAGTAACACAATTTTACTAAAATGTTTACTAACCAAAATATTTATATTTTAAGTCACCAAAAACAGTAATATGCTTTCTATAAAATTTCTTTACTTTTTTAATTATTTTTTTTAATTAATCAGAAACCAACAGCTTACACAATACAAATATTTTGTATAAATAAATTACGTACATAAAGCTAATTAAAAGTTTTCTAATACGCTAGTATTCGCGAACAAAATATTAATAAAAAAAGAAAATTTCATTAGTGAATAACATCAAAAAAAGTAAAGTAAAAAATTTTTAATGAAACTAAATGTGGAAAATCTAGTAAAAAGTAAATTGTATTTTGTTTAATCGTTAGTAGTTAGTTATTTAGTCTAATTTAGTCTTGTTAATATGAGCCCTGACTTTGTATTTTTTGAATTACAATTATTATGTAGCACTGAAAAGAATATTTACACTAAATTGCGTTTCTCATGTAATGGTACACTCCCTACATGTCTTTTAAACAATAAAGCAGTAATGTTTTCATTCTACAGTATAAAGGAAAAAGTAGATGCTGCGGAGGAACTGACCTAGAGGACTGTCAGTGAGACCTTCTCCCATAAACTGCCTACTGCATTTTGTATAAAACTAGTTATCTTTTTGTTCAACATCAAATATACCAAATGTCATATAACTGACAGAAAGTTATTCTCTGAAAACATTATTATTAATGAAATATGAGGGACGATAAAACGAAACCTTCATGTACGTATTCCAACGAAATCGAAATTTCTGATGCTGTTCATCAAAAACATAAGTATCGTTTAATATTTGCTGGAATATGACAAAAGGGAGAAGAGTTATCAAGATATGGGCTTTTTGACCTCTATTTCATATGAAATTAAATTACAATAAAGTCATGGATAGTATAATACGATTATATACAGTCCGGCTCATGTTGATAGTTAGAACAGATCAATTAAATTACGACGGAAGAATTACAATAATGAGTTGAAAGCAAAGAATGAGCAGAAGCAGAGAAGGTAGAGAAAAAGAAAAATAAGAAAGTAGATTCGAACCAACTGTTACTCTAGAATTAAACCGAAGACCTCAGTTTTACAATACAAGCGCCACTGAACAATGGGAATTAATTATAATCTGATGAAAACTTTGATGACGTATTGTGACTATCCCTTTCTTCCATTCGATGATAATTATCCTTATAAAACAATTATAATCATATTTTACGTGACCAGGTCAATAAATGCTTTACTTTCATAGTATTTTCAATGTTTATATTTTAGCCGTTAGTTAATTTTG
>DWLS01001980.1:0-19473 GCA_018246255.1 Pachliopta kotzebuea
TATATATATATATATATATATATATTTACTACCGTTGCCATTACAAAACACAATTCTACATTATCTCGACGCTCGTAAATTTCACCGGCTACAATTGAAATAGTTTTCGCGACAGCCGTCCATTACTGTTAAACTTTTTTTCCATAGCATTAAACTCGTATTACATTTGTTATCTACTTCTGATATAATATTTTTAACTTCGTAAGTATTAATACAGGTAAAATTATGTATCGCGTTTTTTTGCTATGTTTTCATATCATGAATTTTAAATATCACTAATAATGTGACAAACACATTTAATACGGTTATAAACAGCTAAAAAAAGAAGCAACACTAATTTAAACAAAATAAAATTTTAGATTAATCATTTTAATTAAAAAATAGTTATTTATTTTAAATTAACAAATTTCGTTATAATTCAAAAGCAAAAATCACATAATCGCTATAATATCTGATTTCCAATCTAACATTTTCTCTTAAAACTGTGTAATCGGAATTTAATTTAAAGATTGTCTTATAGTTTTATTCCATTTGTAAGTTAGACTAACCCCTGGATCCCTCTAAACCTTGTTAATTATTAATGACGAACAAGGAAGAACAACACCAAGAAAAGGAATGCAGCTGTCTTTATAAGTTTCAAGTTTATAAGTTTAATTTTTTTTAAGTCTTTACAAGTTTGACTAGTATGACTAAACCGCCATTCACAGAGAGGCAGTGGAACACATTCCGAAATAGACATTTACAAGATAAAATGATTATAAAACATATGAAATAATATTTGTTTTGAAAAAAGAGTTTATTTAGGATTCTCCGTTTGTTCACACGTCTCCGAGTTCAATACTCTGTGTTCTAAATCAAACGACATACGGTGGTTACGCACGACCCCGGATAATGGTTAGAAGGATATATTGAAAAGATAAAGTAGCATTGTAACTCACGATCTAACAATGTTATCTTTCGAGCGTGACCGAATTTAGGTCAATGTCTTGCCGATTACAAGCAAGTTTTTCAGAACATATTTCTTCAGTCACTTTCTTTAGGAATCTTTTTAAGTTATATTTTAAGTTGAAGAACAAATCAATATGGGAATAGCAAACAACGGTATTCAAAAGTCGCTATGGATAATTAAATGACTAAACAGCTAATCTATGTCGTTTAAGTTGCATAAAATTTTAATATGCTGTCGTGTACGTAATAAATCCATATTTTTAATATATGTAATTGAAATATTGACCATAATTTCATTAATTAGACCTTAACCTAACGCATTTAAGAGGAACGACAATTTTTTCTATTTGTGGCAAACCAAACACTGTTACGAAAACTGTAATCGCCATGTTTGTTTAATCAGTAATATTTTCAAGTATGCTCATTCATCATAGTGTAAATCGTACAAGGTATTGTAGTAGTTTTACAGATCAAGTCATAGAAGAAGTATTCATTTAACCAATTAATAAAAATTATACTAAATTTTTTTACAATCAAATCCCGACCAGCGATGATTTTGCTTGTAGAATTATGATAGTATTTAGATATGCAAAACATAAGAAATAATAACATGCTTTTTACCCAATCTTTTGTCACCGTAAACTTTGAGGCTCTTTTATAAACTACTTATTTGATAAAACCCGATTTTAAAGAAATTCAAATACAGTAATATGTTTGTAAACTACTTGTACTTCATAAATGGACACATATTGTCACGAATTATATTTTTGCATAGTTAGATTTTGGGATAGAACATTTAATTGTAAATATTTTTTTTAATAAATACTCATTTTACTTTGCAGTAATGGGAATCTTGTATCACATTTTCCGCAATGTGGAAAACATTGGTAGTTTTCTTGGAACGAGAATTTAATGAAAATTTTGCTCAATCGAGTGTAGAAAATTGCTGTTTTATTTTACTTCGTCGTAATCAATCAATTGAAAAACTATAACTTCTAAATCGTTTTTTATGTACCTTAATATTAATAGTGATATGGTAATTATAGTCATTTCTATCAAATGCTTGATTTATCCAAAATATTGTAATGGTAGATAT
Source organism: Pachliopta kotzebuea (assembly GCA_018246255.1). Classification (NCBI taxonomy): domain Eukaryota; kingdom Metazoa; phylum Arthropoda; class Insecta; order Lepidoptera; family Papilionidae; genus Pachliopta; species Pachliopta kotzebuea. Next base: position 2,045 of record DWLS01001980.1, read on the forward strand.
AAACTGTTGCTAGGTCTCTGTTGCCGTAACTCTGTAGTCTCGGGCTATTAAGAATAAGACTAAGGTAAGCCCTGCCTGTCGTAGAAGGCGACTGAAAGGGTTTTGCGGGTTTGCGGGCTTTGAGGGTTGGGGCTCTCACTGCCTATTAAGTGAACCCGGGTGGACGACAAGTACGAAGTGGTCTCGTATTTTGACGTAGCATACTGTTTATGCTGGGGAGGGTAACAGCTCTCCCAGGGATGTGCTTAGTAGCAGTCAGGGAGGCACTGGTGAGTTCCGTAAGAGACCCTGGGGCCTTCCGCAAAGCATTAAGGATGACCACCCAGGGGTTTTAGTGGGTATAAATCCCACATAACCCTGACTTCTCCTCAGAAACAGGGTGTCTTTTGAAGATTTCCCCCGCGATATATAAAGGGCTCTGTTGCCGGAGACCGTCTATGTAAGTACTACCGCAAGTCCTACTCCTGCCGCCAAACAGTACTGTTTAAACATTACTGTGTTTCAGTTCGAATGATGCTGTATGCTAGTAAAATTACTGAAGTAAAGATACTTAACACATATCTTAGATCGACAAGCGCAACATAGTGCTGTGTATACCACCTTAACCATTGTTATAGGTAAGCGTATCATTTACCATCAAGTTAACGCCTTGCTCACCTCGACGCCTCGTAGAAAAAAAAACAAGAAAGAAATTTTGGGACATCAACTAACGCAAAAATTTAAGGATGTAATAACATGCCGAAAAACTTTAACATTAGGATCTACTAGTAAACGATAAAACTCATAGATTGTTGTGATAAGTACCTAGTAAAAGTTTGCAGCGACATAAAATTATTTTCAAGTTATATTTCACTGCCATAGATTACAAGAGATTTATTCCACACCGAATAATGATTTCTAAGACTATTCTTTTTCATTGTTTACGATATATCTATGAAAATCTTCTATTTTATAGTTAAATAAACAATATTCTCATATTACTTGATGCCTGCATAGTTTAGGTGAAAACCGCACAACCCAGAAACACGTGGTTGAGTTCCATTAGTAAAGTTACAGCTATTAAAGTGGACGGACGTCTTTTGCGGTTTCGCTCATCATTTAAATTGTACAAGAGAACATTTCAGACATTTAGTTAATAAACACATGTTATTATTTCACCGCAAAATATAAAAAATCTTCCAATAATACCAACAGAAAATTGAGGCGTATCATTATTTCCACGGATTTATTTAAACCAATACAAATGTAGATTTATGGTATAAAATATTGTAATCCCAATTAAATTTAAAAAGCAGGTTTTTAATATTGATAATAAAATCATAGAATACATAGTGAATATAATCGATTTAGTTTTACGACTGAGGAAAAGGCAAATAATCCCAAAATTTAATACAATTACGGGAACGGGAAAGGTTGTCAGGGAATTTCCTTAGGTAGCGCAAACGAGGGTATTATCTCTCTCGCTTGACCGGATATGTATCTCACTTCAATGAATTTGAAACGATTGTTTACTATTAAACAAAATGTAAACCAAATTTTATTTAATTTGTTATATAGTTCTATACTGCAATTTTGTAATGTAAAATTAAATTGACTTTTATATACACCTTCATTTTTATGGTTCTTATATTAAAAACAAATGTTAGACTAATCAGTTATGTAATAAATTATGAATAAAACATCCACAACGCAACTTGTATAATTTTTGAAGTCCCAGGCTAGCTGCTGCCTATATTGAACACAGTTTTACAGTTTTCCTTCAGAGTACGTCATGAACGCTACATATTCTTTGCCTTTATTGTCAATGAACGTTTCATGTCATTAACAAAAATAGACAAAAAGGCAACTTCCTGTTACTTTAATGGGGAATTAGGGCATCTAGTAAAAATAATGTTATATGACAAGATATTACTACGGAATACCCTTTAGATGTCTAACATTCTTAACACAAATGATCATTTTAAGCATAAATAGTGCAATAAGTAGGACATTATGAAAATACGATTTCTATTCTACCCTGAATTAATAAAATAAATACTCCCAAAAGCTTTAAGGAATATTTTTGAAAGAGTTTTTAAATTTCTTAAGTTAAACTTTCTGCAAAACAGGAACCGGGTTAATGTTATATACTTTACTAAAAATCAAAATATGAACAGATACTTTACACATTTAAAATACATTTTCCTTTTAAAAATATTCATCACTTTCTGATATTGCATTCATTTTGGAGACATATGTGAAATTGCAATAAGATAGAAGGTTTTCATCTTTTAAGGAGATTCTCCCACTTACTAAATGAATGTTTTATATGTATTACTAGGTTTATTTAATAAAAACTATATTCACTACGTTACGGCACTTTTACGCTCGGTAGAGATATATTGAATATTATCAAAACTAACTGACTGAGATACGTCATCATTAATTAATAAAAGTGTTTTATTATTTTTTTTTGAAATGATTAATTGTTCTTAATCAATGGATTTAAAATTTTTCAAGTAAAATAAAAATAGATGTAAACATCGGAATTGTTACCTCCATGCGCAACAATTTTCCATTAGAGTTTTCTCATAGCATTTCAAAGTCTCAGAGCTCATTTTGGATTCTGTTGGCACAGTACAAAATGGGCTCCGTATTTGCGATACCTATAATAACATTAATCTAATTTTACCACTTCTTTTCTCTTCAAATGTTTTAATTTTTGTATCTGTATAATTTCTTGGATATATTGATATATGGTACATATGTACCTATAAAAATTAAACTCATTAGGCCACAGGCCTTTTGATAAACTTGGGTGAAAGAAAACTTAAGCTCATATTTTTTCAATTTACTATTAAATTAATAAAATCAACTACACTAATAACAATACGCTTAATAAATCGGTTCATAATAATTAAATCCTAAGTATTCGTGACAAGACTTTTTAAGAAGTTTTTAGTATCCTCTACACAATTTTATGTTAAATGTGGCGTTTTAATTAATTATTTTATCTTAAATAACATCGTACTACTTTTATAACACAACTCAATTATTTGCTTGTAGAACACCTTAAACTTAACTTTTCGCATTGGTTTTCCTCATTTTATACAGTTTTCCGCTGCCCTACTTTCCAAGTTTTATTTAATGCTTCTTAAAAGTGAAATCGCGGTAATGTTACTGCAATATAGTTATATCAGTATTGACGAGTGAAGTTTATGAATGTATCACTACGGTAATGTTCTTTGGATCTTAGAAGTAACGTTAGTAAAAATTCAGGGACTTGTTTTGAAATAAACTGTGAATTACTTAAAATGCTTTGTACTTTCTTTATAAATACATATTTAGATTTTTAAAATACAAATCAATTACTTACAATGTTACATGTGTTTTAATATAAATGAACATAACAGAAGTCTCCAAGGATCACACTTGACCTGCTATGAAAATATTGAACAAAAGCTGGCTCTGCGGATGGTGTTCGAACAAAATAAAGGGGTGACCTACTTAAAACTATATATAAATACAGAATTTACGAATTCCCTTTCAGTCTAAATATATCTTATATTATACATTTTCTGTGTATACTATATTTAACCGCCTCTTTTTAACCGCTGATATGGTAAAACATAGGCCTCAGGTTTGATTACGGCGCCATGTCATGTACTTTCAATGGTGATGTAGATTTTCCAAGCTCACCTGCTTAGTTTCCGCACTTAAATATATATAATTAATCTGCCCCCATAACATTATTTTCTGTGTATATAAGACCCGCATTATTCTACGCGAACACGCTTCATCATCTTTACCCTTTATGTCAATTTAATACCTTTTTTTTAACGCGGGGGAATCCTTTTACGGACGTTCCACCGGCGCCCTGGGTGGGACCGGAGGGGTGTGTGGGACTCGGCCTGGGCGGACCGTCCGGCACAGGTACTTACCGAAGCAACCGTGCCCAGTTAGCACCTGTATCAGACGGAAGGTGAGAGGTTTGCGCTTTCGGTGCATCCACCCCTCCAGGACCGGACGCTGAGCATCCGTTGTACGCACTCTGTACGGGTGATGCGCCAGGTCCTCCTCCCACCTCCGGCATAGCGCCGGCTCTCCTAGCCGACGCATCCTCTGGATCTCATCTGGCGTAGGGTTCTCTCCGCGGGCCCTCCTATCCGAGACATAGGTGGACACCTCGGCGAGAACCTCCGCCACGAGCTCCCATGGCGGGTCGCCGGCTAGCGCGGTGGCTGCCGCCCACGATGTCAATTTAATACCATGTTAACTTATGATCAAGTATTCATTTGTTGTCAGTCCGGATATATGGAAGATAAATAATATATAATAATAAATAACAAAATGCAATAATTTTTGTTGTTAATTAAGAAAAATAAAGTAACGTACGTCCCTTGTGGAACAGTACACCTCCTGATTTCTTTGTAAAGGATATACATATCTACACATTCTACAAGTACATAAGTTAAAGGTTTTCTGTTGATACTATTGCTCATTCCGTTTTACTTATTCTACCTAAATCACAGATTTCTTATGCCACAACACCATATCAAGTACAATTTTACCTCTAAGCAGTAAGGTATACAAACATTATAATTTTGAACGAAACTGTTGTTAAAGTTAAATGTTTATAAATACTTATTAGAAGGTCATCCGCTTTATAACACGTTACGATAAACTACATTATTACTTTATTCATTTCAATACAAACATTGAGTTACATAATTTACATGATAATAAAAAATGAGAGAAGAAAAGAAATTTATAAAAAATATTAAGAAAAATCATTTGCACCGAAGTACTTTATTTACTAAACGTTTATACCTTACTCGAATGTCAAGTTAGCAAAATCTAACAGGCATAAGAACAATTTAATACGTAATCATTTAGTGTGTACGCTCTGTCACTTTTTTCTTTTGAAATGAAATCCTATTTGTTGATGTAAGTTTCAATAACAAATGTAAATAGTAAAGTAAAATAAGAAATAATTGACAGCTTGTATTAGTATAAGAAATAAGTATTTATTTAAAGCAAGCATACCCTATTCGCACGGGACCGAAATTTATAGGGCCTTGCGGAGACTTCTTTCTAAATTATATCCCGGTGATAATGACGGGCTTTTAAATTCTAAATGGAACAATTCCCTTCAACAAATCTTAAATCTCTTTCAGCCTATTTAAATGGCTCCATATTAAGAACCGTTTATGGTACTGTACTTTTCCAGAAACCCTGTTTCCTTTTTACATAATAATGGACTTGTAATTTTATATGTTGGTTATTTATTACTATGTTACTTCTCATTTAAAATTAACAGATTTTATTAATATGTAAGTTAAAATAAATTAGTTTTATTTCTATGTTTACTTTGTCGGCATACATTTTTATTTAGCATTTTATCACAATTTGTTACAAATGGAATCAATTTAAATGCACCTTCTAATTAACTAATTTTACAACGATGTGCGAAATTTTTAAAAACTGCGAATGTAATATGTTACTAATGCTGTATCGTACCCGTGTTATGTATACCGAGTAAATGGCAAAAGAAATGAGTAAATTTTTTGAAAACTTAAAATTAATCACATTTTCAAATTAAACAGAATTGTTAAAAGTAATGGAATTCTGGATAAACACTGATATACTAATTTCTCGTTGTCAATAGTATAATTTACATAATTATTTTAAAACACTAACACTTAAATTAAACACCAAACGCTAAAACCCCTGACGTATTATGTAGGTACTTAACAAAGTTCCTTAATTGAACATTGTTTGTAACAGTTCCAGCCGCGATGATTTACGGAGCAAAGTTTGTATTTATTGCAGAACAACTTACAACCTGGAGTTTATAAATATATAAAAATGGCTCTAATACATTAAAATCGCATACTCATACCCCACCACACCCTCGAAAAATACTGCAAAAGTATATTTCATATTTTTTATGAAATATGAAATATACTTTTCCATATTTTACATATTTTTTATTAATTTATACCATAAACTTGCGGGTATAAAAGGATGAACCGATATAACCGCAAGTTTATAATTTCTCTCTGTTCAAAAATGTTTAAAGATTATATCAATGATTTTAATAACTTTTAAAAGGACGAAGTTTTAACGTAGGTAAAACGACAGAAGAACGGAAAAATACCGTTGTAATATATTTTGATACAACTTGTATCGAAAGGAGCCGCTCGAGTCATAAACATAATATCGCAAACTATTCAAATGTTATCTCTGCGGGCCGTTATGGTTAAACTTTTTGCTATACTTTATGAACTCGAGCTTCAAAAATGATCCGTTTGTGAATTAAAACATATATAACATGATTTTTTCATATACATGATGTTTATATACATTTAAACAGCTAGTGGCATAAATACACAGAATGATTTTCATACTATTACTAATTTAAAAATTAAGAAAAGTTTTACTAAAAAAACACTACCTATGAAGCCATCACAAAACACTTGTTTTTATTTGTATATAATTAATAAATCCTGAACAAATTTTAGTTTTTTTAATTTTCTTTTTTGGCTCCTTCACAAAAAAAATAGACGCAAATAAAAATAACCAAAAAGTAAAAAAAAACATTGAAAACAACAGAAACAAAAAAGAACCTATTAGAAATTAGATACATACTAAATTTTGATCTAGTTGCATAAGTGTCACGGTCAAAATATATGCAGTTGTAATTCAAAAAAATTATAAGTAATAGGGCGTTATTATAAAATTATGTCGCATTTCCATAAATAACACGAGCATTAATTCATATTAAAATACGAAGTGATACAGACAGATATTTACAGACATTGTCTTGAGTGTGTGTATTTATTTTATGACTGAGGATCTGAAACGTAATAAATATAAAAGTTGATATACTATAGCTATCAGGTGGTAAGTAAAATAAAAGTACTGTAACAAAAATTATCTCTATGACAAACCATTTTTATTACATTATCATCATCATCATTTATAACATTTATCAACAATTTTTTACAATCCTGTCCTATTGTTTCAGAGTGCATGCAATCTTAGAAAATTTGAACAATTTAATTTTTAATGTGTTTCAAGAAGTTTTCCGTTAAACTATTACACAAGAAATATCCTTCTGAATATCATGATAGGATTAATTCGAAAGCTTCGGTCATTACCGAAATAATAAACACACGGACAAAAATTGTACATTTTGAAACAATCATCAGTTAAATTTCTCAATTCATAATTTTTGCCTAAACCTATTATTTAAGTGATTAGACAACAACTTGTTAGGGTATATAGGATTAAGTCACGTTCATATTGTCAGCGAAACCGCAATCTTAGCTTTGCTACTGACAGATTTGCCTAGCAACACCGCAACGGAAGTTACCGTTTACAACGACATTGGCTTAATAGACCTGTTTAGTAAAATAATTAGCAGAACACTGTATCATACTACATTAATTAATTAAATATGAACATTAATTAAAGACTGTTGGTGCATTATCATAAAGTAAAACATTTCAGATATTATTCTGTGTTTACTCTACTAATTATTACTTTCTACTGTTTACAGTTCATATTTCTAACTTTGGTAAATTTTTAACTGCAGTATATTAATAACACGACAGTTTATTTGCTTAAAAGTTATCATTTTCGTCTAATAATTGTAAGTTATAAAAATTAACATATGACTACTTTCAAAAATGTTTTAACCTGTCTCGAAAGTATGATTAATGATAGTTGCCGATAAAGAATGTTGAAATAAAAATTTGCCTCTTTATTACATTTTTTAAAACAAAACATTGTTTACAACGTTTATTTACTAAAAGGATAATTTTAATAATTTATGATTTAGTGATACAAAGCAAGACCAATTTAAAAAAATTATAAAACATTGTCACCAACCTTGTCGCAAACAAAGCTTCGATATATTGACATTGATTTTTAATCTAGGAATGCCGTAAACTTTACTTTTGTAGCAGACCACTTAAATAAATTATCTTTTCTTAATATTTAAATGCATAGTTTAGTTGCTACAATGAAGTTACTCTAAATTGCACTACTTATATTCCACTAAGGACAAGTTTGTATACACAAACATTCAAAACTGGTATTTTTTTTATAGTCTTTTTTTATTTTCTGTTACATTAAATACGTGGCATAGTTTTTGTAAAAATTTTAAAACCAATAATTTTGGATGTAACAACAATATATTTTTATATTTACTAGTAAATAAATAAAGAAATTACAGTAAGCAATCAGCGCTGTTAGTCAAGTGCACCCTCGAACACCGGAATTAAAGCATTTTTCTAGGTAACTTGACCTATTTTATCTTAACTAACGCCGTAACACTGTAAAATTTTAAACTCGGCTTATGCTTCCATGTTGCCAATTCTTTGTTCACTGTTCTAAGCTGGTTGTATTATTAAATACTCTTCATAGTGTGCACACACAGTCCACGACTTTCTATATTCATTTCAAATAGACAAAACTTATTAATTTCTCTTCATTTATCTGGTATTTTATTAAATTCAAATAAATACGAGTTTGCCTTATTTATTAAAAATTTCTATTGCAAAAAACGACATTCTTAACATACAAACACTATAATTTTGGTAATACTTAAAATTAGGACTTCCGAAACTAAATTATTTCATAGTTATTTTCTATAATATAAATTGGTATTTCAATACGCAGTTGACCAACCTCTATAGCCAATATACATACATATTCCACTTAAACTCTGAATAGGCCCTCAACGTTGTAAAGTACCCACTGCAGTATACATCAACTGCGAATAAATTATATGTAAAATGTGTAGCGGTTGGTTCTATTAAAATATAACGTCTAATTTAATAAAGAATAATAACACAAAATTTTCTAACAAAATACATTCAACTTGATTACATATTGTTTATAGAAAATGTTTGTATCGGTTTCATAATTTATTGTGAGAAGCTTCTTAAATAATTTAAATATATTTCGTAAAAAAACAAGATGATTTTATTGCTCAATTCCTTAATTTGCTACATATGCGGTCAATTGGCGGTAGGTCTCTCTTGTTTTGGTGGTAGATCTCCGTTGTCAGATACTGATTAGGTAAGTAGGTTATTTAGACCCATTCCACAATCACATTTTTAAAAAAATTAATTATTACAATATTTGTCATTAAATATTCGCTTCCATTTATGTGGGGTAGAGATATGATGATTGATCCTAAAACACTTTTGTAAATATATACTGCTCGTTTAATTAAAGTTAATATAAAAACACGTCTTGCTTCGTTTGGTAGCCGACACGCGAGAGAGCGACGCCGTCGCGTCGTCACACGACAATCTTTTTCGTCTTTTCAAAACTAGCGCTATACGCTCTTACTAACCAGTCCTACATTTATGTATATATTTCTACACATATATTAAAAAGAAATTTATGTAGGATAAATAGTGTGTTTTATTTGAATTTATTACTATACCATGACTCTTAATTTTATTTAAGCATCATCATCATTTCAACCGATGGATGTCCACAGATAGACATAGGTCTCTTGTAAAGTACTACACAAAAAACGATCTTGTGCTGTTTGGTTCCAATGGGTCCCAGCGATTCTTTTCATAACGTCTTTAATATTTTTTAAAACATTCCACAAAAAATTAATTTATTATTAAAAAGTTTTTTTTAAATAATATTCATTAATGAATTCATTCATCTTTTTATACATACATACAAATATAAGTGCTATTATAGTCCATGGGATTTATATAATGTTTACATTTTTAACATAAAATGGAAGTAAAAAGGTGATATAAATTGAGAATGGAAGTAAAGCGTCTGAACATCTATGCAGTAAATTGTAGCAGGAAACAATTGTTCACATGTCATTTCCTGTGATCGGAACTCAGGAAACGACTAAGCGGTCGTCGAGAACCAGTCGACTGTAAGAGATAACTTTTGCTGTCCGTCTCTACCAATCAACCGCCGCTCACTATTACTGCATTTAAATCCGCCATTTTGTAAGGTATATACTCAACCTTTTATTTTATTAACTGTAACTTTACAAAATAAATAAATCATGTACAGTAAATAGAGTAAATTATAACAAATAAAAAAAAATAATTGGAGTTTTTTATTCAATGAGACGTGATACACAGTAAGGTAAGATGTTATACACAGTACCACCAAGTCGATACCCCAGTAATTTTACTAACTTAACAACGCCTTTTAAACGGTTACAGAGTAATATTTGCACAACACTATTTGACGGCAGAAACAAGAGCGAGCTACTGTAGTACCTACCTACAAGCTCTTCGGTAACGGAGACCTACCACCAGTAAATGTATTAGATATTTACAACATCAAAATAAACATGTGTATTTATCATGAAAGCCTCATAAAAAATTCTGATAAGATTTCCATCTATTGTCCATCATCAAATATTATGAATATAGTATATAACTTTCACATTGTTAATCGTAACAACGTAATGTCGAGTTAAAAAGCGTGTATAAACAAGAAAAATCTATAGAATCAGACTGTGGTTGGAAAACACGGTAAACCTATTTAGAAGTATCTACGATAGAACTGAAAATAGAAAAGGAAAATCTCACACACTACTTATAAACGGAAAGCAATCTACGAGAGGTGCTTTGAACCTGCAATACAAAACGCTGCCAGAGCTTTCAACACAAACGACAGCGCTCATGTGAAACAACGTGGCCTCAGAGCCAGTGTTAAAGTGCTCATGAAAACTGAACGAATAGTGCTAATAATATTAAGTTTAATACGTTATAGAAAGTTTACAATTTAGTTGTCAGTAAAAAAATAGTATGTACATGACATTAAAACAACTGTCGAATATTAGTAGTCAGTTGGCAGCAGTATTTAACTTTGTATAAAACTATGGGTGTAAACCTTGACCAACCCCAGTAACGTACCTCGTAAAATTGTAGCCTAATAGTATTTCACTTCAAAAAAGAAACCAGCACAGAATTCACATTTTAACTGTCATTAAAATGTTAATCTCATTCAAAACAAAACGTGTCTGAAGAAATAATTACAAAAAAAAAATTAATAGGTAGAAAAAATTCATAATTACAATGAAAATTCTCCTATTTAATATTGAAGATATGACTATTATCCTTACCTGTGTAATTTTGTTTTGCACAAAAACTCCTTAACATTCTTTTTATTTTACGAACAAAATATTTAACTGATGTTTTAAATTGATACGTCTGCCCAAAATGTAGTGCTAGTTACAATGATCATCTTGATATTTTGCTCATCGCCTCGAAAACATGTTGTGGAGTCCAGTTATTTTAGCAAATTCACAAGCTACAGCGTCAATCAAATTGGAACGCAGTAAATTTAAAGTATGAGTGACATCAAGTTATAAATTGGATGTATAGCTCTTAGTGTAAGTAATATTTACATACATCGAATGACGCACTATTAATTTTTCTATTATCCTAAAATATCAAATGAACTGACTTCATCATCTAGTTTAACAATCATTTCTAAATACATTTATGTCTAAAGCAGCATTTCCTACGGAGTATTCCTTCTAAATGTAAAACCATGTTCCTGTGCCGCTAGCATTCCCAAAAGTCGAAAGGTTTTCGCGTTAAAATCGTTAATCTCATTTTCGGTAACATGAAAGCAAGTTAATTAGTAATTCAGGCGCCGTTTAATTTTAAAGATATATAATTCGCTAACATCTTTGATCGATATTACTTATATATCGCACTAAAAATTTGTGTACATTTACGTCATCATCAAAATTTTCCAGTAGGTTTATTTTGAATTTTTAAACATTAATTCCCAGCGATTTAATGAAATTAATTTAATTTAGGAAGAAGAAAGAACTTTTATTTGATACCAAAAAACTTTAAAAAAAATACAATTATATGCAATTAATGGATTAACAATAAAAAAACCAACAACAAATTGAATGTTTATATTATATGTACTGGAGCATCTACCGTTATTACGCTGCAGATGAAAATACGCAATATATAGGTTAAACTCTAAGTGATAATTGGCGAAACCACGTACTAGCAAAGTAATAGCAAACCAATTATCCGTATGCAAGACTGTTTCACTTTACGGAATACGAAATTAAGGTAAACATGGATATAAACTTAGTATTTCGGGGTATTTTGGCTTTAGAATGAAATATTTTCCAATCAAGATCATCCTCGATAGATTTAATTTTTTTTTTGTGGATTATATAGAATGTATTACTTTACAGTTTTTTTATTTGTTTTTGTTTAATTTGAACCGTTTTATAGCTAATTCTTGTTTTGTTAGAATGGCGTCGTCTATTATCGTGGTATGAGTTCTATTATCGCGTTATGATGCTATTATAACCGAATACTAAAAAAAACTTGTAGTAATTTTTTTTTTAAACATTTTTTTGAAAATTTTTTTCTATTCTTTATTGTATAACCCTTAACTAAGGTTTACAAAATAAGGTATTTTTTAGTGGTGTGTCTTGGTTCCCAACGCGTTGCCTCCTTCACACTCCTTCCTCCACCCTATTCACTCACTCTTTATGACAAAAACCAGAAAAAAAAGTACGTCAAAACAGCGGATGCACTTCCTCTTACTCAAAGTGAACCTCTGCAACATTCGAGGTCTTCACTCAAATCTCCAAGCAGTCCATCATCATCTTGAGACTGAAAAGCCGCACTTACTTTTTCTCATGTCACACTCACCTCTGCGGAGAAGCTCTTGAAGGGAATGGAAAAGCAATAGCAGTTTCCCTGGATGTCTCGAAAGCTTTTGATAGCATCTGGCATGATGACTTAATAAGCAAGCTTCCAGCGTACGGTATATCCGCCGGTTTGGTCAGGTGGGTAAAGGATTTCTTGAGTGACCGAATCCTCCGCGTTGTCGTCGACGGTTCTTCATCTGAACCGATGCCGATCGGCGCTGGTGTTCCTCAGGGATCTGTTCTTTCTGCAACATACCCGGAACCTTTGGGTACGCGGAGGACAGCACAGTTGTAGAGAGATACATGCTAAATGGACAGGCCGGTGGTAATGAGGTGAGGCTCGCGAGGGAAGCCATGGTGGAGAGTGTGAATCTCACTATACAGGCGATCTCTGAATTTCATTGATCTCTTATGAGATTCAATGCTTCCAAAACACAGACGTGTCTTTTCTTCGCCAAAGGAGCCAGTTCACCTTAACTCCTACTTTTTGGAGTGTGTCCTTGAGAGTTACCGACTATCTTCAACTGTTGGGGGTCGAGATTTCGACGAACCTCAACTATAAACATTTCATTGACTCCAAAGCCAAGGTAACTGGGGGTCCTTGCTAAAGTACGGCAATACTTTACTCCAGAGCAGCTTTTGACCCTTTATATAGCACAGGTCCGGCCTACCTTGCTACCATATCTGGGCAGGTGCTGCGATAACTGATCTTACAGCACTAGACTCGGTGGAGAGGCGGACTAAGAGGCTAATTGGTGATCAAGAACTTGTCTTAGCTAGATTGGACAGTTTTGATCACAGGCGCCGAGTGGCTAGTCTCGCGGTGTTTTATAGGATTCATTTCGGGGAGCGAGCGCAGGAATTGTATGACGCAATTCATCCATCACCTTTCCACCACCGGACGACATGTCGCTCGGCGAGACTCCATCCTTATGTTATGGACATCCCCAGTATACGCACAAAGAGTTTTGACTCCTCGTTTCTAATAAGAACAGCTAAGGAGTGGAACAACTTGCCGGCGTCAGTGTTCCCGTCCAATTATGATGTGGGCGTCTTTAAGAAAAGAGTGAATAGGCACCTATTGGATCAATGCGCTTTACCGTCATAGACCATATCACCACTTAACAACAGGTGTGAACGTGGTCAAGCATTGACCCTTATCCAATAAAAAAAAATTCTAGATTTGCGCCTTTGTCGGATCGTGAGCCAATTGAGCTGAGAACAATAATTGTAGATATCATCATACTTACGAAAACAAAAAATTAATCTGATACAGTTGTTCCGAAAGCGCTCAAGCTTGTTAAGAAGGTTTCGGGACAAGTCCGGGTAACACACATCTGCATAATCGATCACCGGTAATATGTGTCTGCACAAGCATGATCTTACACTTAATTGACAGAAAATGTTTCAGCCGAAACAGCGAGAAATGTTTTCATATATTTCGCATCATTTGTTTGAAAACAGGAATTTGTGGCTCGTTATCTTGATCCACGCTCTTATCAGGTGCAATGTAGCTATCTGGAGGTGTAAGTTTTATCAAAAGTTTGTTATATGCTGTCAAAGTACCTGAATTTGCCAGCTATTGACTGATCGCACAAGGATATTATTGAAAGTCATCCGTGCGCAGTATTTATATATATATTTAGACACTTTTTGGGTTGAAAAAGTTTTGTAGTTATCTAAAATGTTCTTCAAAGCAAGAATGGACGTATTTGATGCCATTCACAGACATTGCATACGTTATTTATTGACAGACTCGGCGAGTGTTCCTTCGACGATCAGTCCATTTGTTCGATTTATTCTCTTCTATTCTTTATCTTTTCTTCTCTTCTTCTTCGCTTCTCATCAACAAAGCTCTCGACTTTCGTATTCATACATTACCGAATGTACCATAGTGTTACAAATTAACGTGAGTTTGGATCATCTAATGCCATCAAAATTGCGCGTATGTTGAATATTTCGCATATTTTGATGTATTTTGTGCGTATGGTCAGCTAACACCCGTTTAATTGTAAAAAAATATAATAAGTTATGAATTTACGAATAAAAAGTATACTAGCGTTGTCGTTATTTGATTGAAATAAGAAAATATTTGATACCTTGGTAATTGAATCCGTTTTGATTACAGTAGTAATACGTCCGTTTATCTTACCTACATTTTTCATTTAATTTAGTTTTACGGTGAAAATATGAAAAACATACGTGTCTGGATAAAATGCAAATATTTATTACAACTTAGCATTGCTCTAGTAACTTATTTGTACGCAATGTTGATACCACAAACCTTCACAAAACAAATCGACCAAGCAATGGAAAACTTCAATTTGCAGTAAACATTAATTTGGGTCGGAGTCGATGTCGTCACGTAATCACATTTTATTACAGAAACTTCCGAAAAACGCAGTGACAAAAAATAAAAAGAGTGACAATAAATAAATTTTTGTTTTCGCATACGCTTCTATTTGCAAAACAGATATTTTATATCCACTGAAACTAACACAGGTGTTGTAAAGCAAAATGAACTAAAAAGTTTATTATATACATTTTTGTCTATTTCCGATGTATATAAAGCTTAGTAAACATTTTTTTTTTAAATGTTATAGTTTTTTGAAAAATCTTTTCAACTTCAATTTGCCAATAAAGTGATAATCTGGAGCATTTAGGATTTCGAAATATAGTTTATCATGTGGTATAAAATTTCTCCATCAAAGTGATAACAAACCATTATAAATTATTTAGTTTTATAGGATAGGAATTATGATTTACATACAAGTTAAACGCTTATTTATTTGTTAAATTGCGTCCGCAGAGTAACACCATTTATTACTTAAAAGTATAAAAGTTTACAGTACCTTGTTTAAATGTTATTTACACAATTACTGACGCAAACGACAATTCGATAGTAGCTATATAGATAAAGTATAATGTTGAACGTATTACCTCGGTAATAGATTTCATAAAATCTATTACCGTGTGTTAACTCCATCAATTTTTGAGTAATAAAGATTAATTTATTAATTATTTATTAACATTTATTTAGGCTGATTGGGAAATATTTCATTGTAAAACCAATATACTCCAAAATACCAAAGTAATGCCCGCGTTTACCTAAAAAGCAAAGGAAATCAAGGAATGCTTACTTTTTGAAAACACATAATATTTTAGTTATTTCAACAGCCAATTTTGGTTACAGTATTGACAAAACTTTGCAAATTTATGCACACATTCTTTAAACATACATAGCAAAATTCTATTAAATGATATAAAATAATTTTTAAAAAAATACGTAAAAAATCTACATTTTACTTCCTTCTCGACTGACAATTATTTAACTTCCCGCGCTTTTTCTGTTTATTGTTAAAATTATTGTAAACTATTAATATACAACATAACACAACGACCACGGCATTGTAACTCCTCATGGATTGGACGACAAATTCAAGAAAATTTAAACATTAAAAGGCGCTATCTTGGATTGGAATACAAGACGGGACCTCTTGGCACTTAGGACATTAACGAATAAGGAACGAAGAGTTAATCTAGACGGCCTTCTGGCCTTACTAAAACTGAAACACAGGAAAAAATCTAAATTAGACTAGACTGTATAGACTGTGGTTTTTGCCTTTCCCATAAGGGAATAAATTTTAAAAATCAATGAATAGTTCAGTTTTCCCACCCCGGGTACTATTTTGTCTTTAGCAACGGGAATGCATCCGCATACTTATATTTGCCGGGGTAAAAACAGATTAACGCGGTTTGGCACCGATAAACCTTCAGGATGTCATATCTCCACAACCGTCACCCAAAAATCGTGTTAGCTACGAAAGTACGCTTTACAAAATAACTGCGGCAAATCTGATTGATCATTGGGTTCCTTTACTTAAATCCTTCGTAATCACACCGCTTATCTACAGCGTTTAACAAAGTGATCATATCATATTAGGTTTATAAGTGTAGTATTATGTAACAAAAACTGAGAAATGTTATAATTAACTTTCTATTTCACCTAAATTGTTAAAAAAAATAACTTTCGAATGTCTTTTTAATATTGAAAACAAATGATTGATTCTGTAATCCTGTTCTGAAAAGCCATTAAAAATATATTCTCATCAGCTAACGTAATTGAATCCCGTATGTGAATCAAGTGCTTACAATTTGTAAAAATTTGTTTCAATATAACAATGAAGGCAAGATTGTTCATTTTTTCTGACATTTATCTTTAATAGGATATAAATATTACATTACGCCACATACTTAAAGGACATTGAAAACTATTTTAAATTAGTGTAAAGCTTAAAGGAAACATTTGTTACAGCACAAGTTGAAATATTAATAACACAAGCATCGCACGGTAAAACAATAAATAAATATTAATAGAAATAATGATCAATTTTATGTTAAGTATCTTTTATTTGTTCGCTTTTATTGAAATAACCTCCGTTTTTTCGTATAACGAAAACAACTGTTACATTTATTGGTAGTATCAAACGTCGAGTTAAATAAAGTGTAACATAATATATAAATATGAAAATAAAGGCTTTTTGTCAATTTCGTACATTAACTTAAAAAGATATTGTACATCCCCCCGCCCTCCTGCAGCTGGTGGAAGAGGAAATCTCTCGCAGATCTTCCTCTCCTCCGGGGGGCCCGCCCCTGGATCCGATCACAGTGAGCGAGGTCACGGACACCATCCGTGGCCTCAAAACCAAATCCGCCCCGGGACTCGACGGCATCTCGAACAGAGTGCTCA
>DWLS01001981.1:0-19472 GCA_018246255.1 Pachliopta kotzebuea
ATTTTTACAGTAATTACAGTACAATTTTTTTTTGAACAACCTGATAACGACGACAAGAATGAGACACAACGGTAAATGGTATGCATTTATAGCAATTGGCCGTCACTGACACGTTAAACATTACGGGCCTACAGCCATTACAGCTTAAATTTCATATTAGTCTCAAAAAAATTTAATAAAAAATTGCATCAATAAAAAATAATCGTACATACCGTCCAACCATACGGAACCACGGGAAACGATCATAGAATGGATCTCCGCCGGTGACCGATTCAATGTTGTGGTCAGGTGATGTGGGGGACAGCTCTGCCTCGTTGTGATACATCTCACGCATCAGCTCCAGCCTTTGCCTGTAAGTAATCCAAGCAAATTAAAAACAAATACACCTAAGTGACGCTGACAGTAATATCAAAGTAGCTGACAACCTGTAAAAAGATTGCGCACACAAAATCACAAAATTTACCATGCGCCACCTTCTGCCTTCTTGAATACACAAAAGCAAGCACAAAAATAGCTACATATGTAACAATTAAAGCACATATATGAAATTTTCAAAACAAGTAGGCAGAGACATTTTTTATGAAACAAATATTTTCCCACTACATGCTCATAGCAATTTTGTAGTTAAAAATCTTTGTTTAATAATATTTTGTTAAACTGTTAATATTTATTATTATGGTTAACTAAATTATTACATGGACTGTCAATCATAATAATATATACCTATACAGTTAATCTATGAGAATAAAATCTACAACTATTGATTCTACAATATTACAAAAGTATTTTACTTCATGGGGACTAGTAAAATGTATATATCGTTACATGATAAAAGCTAATATATAGAAAAAAAACAATTGTGACTATGTATTCAAAAACTTAAAACAAAAATGATAAATTAATAAGGTAGTGAAGGAAGCTCCGCAACGACATTTACATTTACACGCAAATACAGACAAAAATAAATTAAAGGAACAAAAGAACAAAACAGGATTTTTCTAAAAACTATTTTTTTACTTTTTCTTATTCACTGGATATAATGTTATAATTACTTTATTGGAATAATAGTAAGCTTTGGACATGATGTAATTCAAAATTTATACCTCGATTATATATAAAAGGGTTTGTTACTCGGCAACATAAAGCTTTACGAAAAGCATGATCTGTGTTGCGAATGCTGCAGCCACGTCGCGTGTTATTAAACAACACCAAATAAACAGATCTCTTGGGTAGAAACAAAACAGACTGATCAAATAATTACCGAAGTCGAAATAAGACTAAAACTTCCAAAAGAACTTTCCAAAAGATACATTTTCAACTGACAATCCAAATACAGCTTTACATTTTGATGTCCCCAAAATCAATGGCGGTGCAATCGATCCTACGTGTCCTGTTTGACCTGTGGTGACGCGCGTGCGTGTGCTGTGTATAGGTCGGGGTAGGCTGGTTTGTTTCTCCCGGCACGAACCTCGAGGGCAGCAGGTTGGCTAGGGACAAACGTGTCTGCTGCGCGCACGCGGATATGCACTGCAGTATGTCAGGGGCTGGAGCGGGCGCGGCCGCTGCCGCCGGCGCAGCGGGCTGCGGCAGCTCCGGCGAGGGGAGAGCGGGGATCGACGGGGACACCTCCTCCTCATCCTCCCCGCACGCGCTCTCGTTCATGTTGTATATCTGACGCATTAGCTCCAGGCGGTGGCTACGGACAATACACCGCCATGTAGCCCAGCCCTACTCTACTTGCCCTATACCACAACCCTTTAACATCCTCTTTACAGATAATTAACGAACCTGACGTTTCTCAAACATTTCACACATCTCAAACCTTTAACTAGAATTATTATTTTTTTTTATCTAGGTGTGGGTTAATGCTTGACCACGATCCCACCTGGTGTTAAGTGAGGATATGGTCTATGATGGTAAGGCGCATTAACCTAGCAAATGCCTATTCACTCTTTTCTATTAAATATAGTAATAATAAGTTAAATAAATTGTTTTATTTTATACATCGTCGATTTCATTCACGTTGTCATAAATTTTGACTCCAGAAAAATGTTGCATTGTTAGAATATAACTTAAAATTATGTATGTATATAATCGAAGTTTTTTTTCTAAATATTTGTAATATGAACAAATTTAATGTATTTCCGTCACTCTTCATTAAAACTAATGCTACATATTCAACTAAGCATTATCGACATCTTCCACTTATTGGATAGCTCGTTTAGTTACTATACGTGAATTTATTGTATATAAAACTGTGTAATGATGGTAATATTTACTTAATTTTTCTGATGAAACTTATTATATTGCTTAACAGAATTCAAATATTAAACATAAGAAAATATGCAAATAAATACCTAATCAATAAAAAATAATTTTGTATTAATATTTCGTCATATCTTTAAAATATCTGACAGAAATGCTTTATAGCTCCCTATAAAAGTAAATAAAATAAATAAATAATACAAAATGATATTATTGGGGTTCAATTAATATGATTATTAATAACTAAGCTAGGAAACTTATAAGCACCGACGAAAAAAGCAAGCAAATAATAAAAGCTCATATAATGGCGCAACTTACTATACACGTTATTTAGATATTGTGAAAGCTTTATACTTACCTTAATAACAAGGGCATAATATGTGTAATGAATACGGTTTTTAACGAAAAAAATCTTGAAATAATCGATACAAAAATCATAATCAGCTTCAGCAAAAATAAATGTTCGCGGAAAATGGATAAAAGAACCAAAAATTGCAATAATTAAAAACAAGGAGTATAAAAAATGCAACATAACCTGATAGAGATATAAATGATTGAATATAAAAAAGAATAAATAATAGATTAAATATAATAATTATTTCCGTAAACACCTACTATGCTAAAATTATCTACACATATACTATAAAATATATTTAATCAAAATGTACAATAAAAAACTTTACACTATGTATCTTCTATTAAGAATAATGGTGCAATTTTGTGTTTTACTACAAAATTCTATAAAAACTTAATATTTTTCTATTTATAATATTAGTTTATTAATTATTTAACACTATCAATTAATTAGTTTTAATAAATACTATTTCATACTGAAATACCTAAATATTAGAATCTATGTCAATAATTTTGTTTTCATATCTGTTCAAAAGATTGTTAAACATCTCTCTATTGTCTTTAATAGTTTTAACGGTGGCCTACTCCCACAAGTAGAGTTATGGTCATTTATATTTCCTTTTTTGTTTAGGTGTTTTTATTGGAACAGCGCATCTCCTTGCGAAGTTTGCTTAACCCATTTCTTTCCAAGCTGTAGTGACCACCACGACCACCTTACAAATTAAACCATCGCGGCTTCAGCAATCAAAAGAATACTCTGAATTACGTTTTTATAATAATAAATAGATTTTTTGTTTTGCTAATAATATAGATTATAAACTGCATAGTGATATTTAGATAATACAACGTCCCATCACGGTATTGTCTTTGTAGAACTCGTTATCCGACTTCCCGTAGGAGAGTACAAATATAAAGGAAGTGTTTTACAATCGTAACAGTTTTTAATCTAATTATTTTTTACTTACCGAAGCTTCTCTAGGGTCCAGTAGTGCGTGGCGCCGTTCTTGGTGTCCGTGACCTCTACGGCCACCACTGTGGGAGCGCCAGGGCGGTATTCGTCGTCGGCGTCGTCGCGCGGCGCCAGTTCGCCGGGCAGCGGCGAGTACGGGGTATCCGTCAGTAGGGTGAATTGGAATTGGACTTTCTTGCGAAGCTCTACGGAGATCGCGTTCGCTTCCTGTATTTTATTAGATCATTGTAAATTTATTGATAAACAGCAACGCAATATTGTATAAAGAGAGAGAAAGAAATGATCCTGGTACCCGGTATTAATTCATACGTTAGTTTTTTTAAAACAGAATACACTACTTTTTTAACATTCATGAAGCCTGATTGCTTTGCTTGGACTTTGCCAGATTGTTATATATTCTCTGATGATGTTAGCGCTGACTCGTCTTTTGTGACGTATACAGCTCATCTGACACTGGGCACGCGGACCACGGGGTCCACGGCCTATTACCAGATAGTTGGTTCACCTTTTGCCCAACATTGTCAACTGTGAATAGAAGAATACAAATTTTGTAATATCCCTTACGACAATTAGGTCAATTCATGTATAAGTCTCATCCATGTATGTTGAGCTTGTGTCTATAATCAGCAGTGGGTTTCTTTCGACTGATGATAATGTTGTCAATTTTGAAAGGTTAAACGTTAAATATACCTTCAGGAATATGGCGTTGCCCCACAGGTCGTCCCTGAGCGAGGTGAACTGGTGGTACTTCCACTTGCGGAACGCCCACGCGGCCAGCCCGACCTCGCGCGCCGACCAACACTCTGTCTCAAACAGGGGGTTCACTACACGGACCAAACCGACAACGCATTACCATCGCAAACTTACATGCATTACGCATACACCACACGTCACCGTAGTTGGGATCATGCACAAATATGCTACGTAACTGGCAATACTATAAGATATACTATTTCTTTTATCTATAAAGAGTTAACACCTGTCCTCAATTTTACATGGTGTTAAGAGACATACACGCCGTAGATAGTTAAGCGTCTTAATCTAAAATTCTCCAACTCTAAATTGACAAAATTTAAGCCTTCTCACCATTTAAAAAAAATAAGTTTAATGATCGTTTATACGTAAACTTTTACGATAGATACTCTCTTTTTCAATTGGAAATTTATTTTCACTCTTCGAAATTATAACCTATAAAAAAATATTATTAAATACTAAGTTTTAGTAAACTTTTTCAAAACTATCCCAACTACGACCACGTACATAAAAATTACAAAAATTATAAAAAACAAATGCAATAATGATTTAGTTACGGCTCAAATCGGACTACTCTCGCTTGTGTATAATAAGTAACAATGACGATGATGTCGTAAGATTAAAGTCAAAAACTACATTTAAAAAATTAACAATTGTTAAATGCATGACATGTGATCGATCGTTCGTATTACTGAATGTATGTTTATAAAAAATCTATTTACTGTTAACATTCGACATGCCTTTCAATTGTTAGGACGATGCAGTACAAAAATTACACGCTAATATATTCAGTTTTATTATTGCATGAACAATTGTAAGAAAACTTCTTCATTACTACATAATAGAGGCAAACATAACAGCCATTTTAATGTTCCCACTGCTGGGACTTTTAGCCTTTTCTCAAGAGGAATGTCATATAATAGGTAAAGATATATGATGATAAAATACCAACCCGCATGCTCGAACCATGCGTACATTTCTTTTAATTCATTCTAATCTTTACATGCAGTTTCCATTCAATATTTATAACTATAGCAAATGTGTATAATTTTTTTATTCATTCAAATATCAAGTTGAGATGGACGTTCATGTATGTAATAGCCCAGTCCACAATAACGTGGCGCTAATTAGGATAGTATACACAGCACCACATTGTGTTCATCACTTTAAGCAATAAGATGTTAAGTCCAATTACCCCAGTAGTTTTAATAGCTACAAGACCCTTTATATTAGATCACTATAATGTACATTACCGCTTGGCGACAGAAATAGGAGCTGCGGTGGTACCTACATAGATGGTCTACTGCAAAAGAACCAACCACCAAAGAAGTTCTGTATGGCATTGACAAATACGAGACGACTTCTGATGTGATTCCATCCTAACATATTCCGTAAACTTTAAACTCACCGAAAATGTCCTCATCATTGTGGAAGTCTTCCGGTGTGTATGAGCTGTACATGGACATGGTGACGCTCTGTTCCTCCACTTGACGCTGAAGGGCGTCGATGCGAGCTTCATAATTCTGTCCAGAACACAATTCAAATTAAATTTTCTTTCTATTAAGACAGATTTAAAATATGAAGTTGGTATATAGCCAGGCGTTACACACTACTGTTTGGTTGCCATAAAATCCCCAATTAATATGCAATCATTATTTTGTTTACTTTAGTGAGCGCTCTTGTTGCCTAATTATTGGTTTTCCGGAATTAACATCTAATAATTCAAGGCGACAAGCAGAAGGTCATGCAGTGTATATCATCTTAACCCTCGGCACATTGTAATAGGCACTTACTATCAAGATACATCTAGTTTATATCGTCTTTTTGCCTAACAAAATAAATTTGTGGTATCTTAAATTATCTTATGTATTTACTTGTCGCAAAATTTAAACGCCTTAAAACTTTTATAAAAAAAATAATAGAAATAGTAAACCTTTCGCTGTTCTTCAAATTGTTGATCAGCGTGTTCTTTCTCCCTACGGAATTGTTCTTCGAGAGCCAGCAGCCGCTTCTGCATCTCTGCTTTGAGATCGATACCTTGCTTCTCCAACAGTTCGCACTGCGCGAAGTCCCAGTCAATATTTTCGCCGTCTTTTCCTTCTGAACAATTATTAAAATTTCTTGTTATATTGTATTCTTCGACCAGTGGTTGTATTTCCTACAATTTTGCATAAATATAAGCCCATTGTAGATTAAAAAGTTTGCTCACTGTACGACATTGTTCTTATAACATTAAAACATAAAATAGTAAGCCTCGTTAACGTAATTACAAATACATAAAATGTCTTATAAATATAAAAGAATTTTTAAAATACGCTGATATCAGAGTTGCAATGAGCACCCTTCCTTAACTGAAGTAAGATGAAGGCATCATACCATCATTGGTAATTTCATTACTCTCGGTGGTGTCGGCAACTTCCTTGTTGTTAGAGACACACGGCTCGTAACGCTGTCCAGGGTGAGTGAAGCGGAATACGTGGTTCTTGCCTAAGATAACGCGGGAACCAGTCTTCAGAATTATCGGTTCCTTGACCTGGTCAATATTAGATTATAACTAATAATATTCAACATACACACTAAACCTCTATTTTAAATAATACAAAAGTCTTAAAAATCTCTTTCACTTCCGACTTCTATACATCTTATATAGCAGAAAAACAGAATTTAATTTAACCTAGATATAACAAAAAACTTCTAATATCACTAACATTATCTGCAGATAGATCACAGCTGAGTGTATACCTTACTCGGCGATATTTACGAAGATCAGTTACAACCAACGTTTACCCGCGACTTTCATCAGATCTAGCATAGCATATAATATATTTTATTTTTACCTACAGCTAAGTCATAATACGAATTGCGGAGTGTTTAATTATTTTTTGGATTATTACAAGAGCTATAAAAGACAACGAAAATTTGATTTTTCAAACCACTAAAGCTTACCTCTCGTCCGTTGACGTAGACCAGTGCACCATGATGTGGTATCAGGCATATAACGCCGTCTGCGTTCTCGAAGATGCAGTGTTCGCTGAGTATGTGTGAACCAGACAACTGTATGTCTTGTGGTACGTTGGCTTCGGAGGTGCCGAGTCTAGTCACGCCTGTCATAGAAACATTTCTTAAAAGATACGCTCTGCATAGCCCAAGCCTAGATGGTTCTGAATGCAGCTGGCTTCGAGCAAGCTGATGATGTTCTTTTATTTTACAGCCGATTATTTTATAGTTAATGAACATCTGAACTCACCATCTTTAATATAATAGATGAGGCATTCCGAAAGGTTCGGATCCTCGTTTAGGTTGACAAGATGCGGGGTCTTCTTCGGTGAGTAGACGCCGACGGTGATGCCCTCCTTCACCGCAACCCCCATCTCGGCGAAAACCGCCTCGCGCTGCACGCGGATCTGCTCCGTGCGCTTAAGTTTTTCTTCCCAGGTCTCATTAAGTTCTATGGACAATCGCGAATCGAAATAATGACTTAAGCTTGTTTATAAAAATAGATCTTTAAGAGTCTTCAAAACGTTTTGCTCCTTTATATAAATAAAACTTTACAAAGATACGACTTTGTAAATTATTTATTGATATTTTACAACATAAATGAAACAATTTAAATCGTAAAGAAATTAAATTAAATGATGGAATCATAGCGTTGATAAAGTCATTAAATATTCGGTTTTCATGTATTAACGCGAAGATCGAAACATATAAAACTAACTAATATTCATACAGAATAAGCATGAAATGTAGTACAGATTTTAGCTTCTAATATATAATTTAAAAGACTCATTCACCGGCTATAAGTTTCTCTGAAGCCTGCAGCTGATCGACTGCTTCTTCTGCGATGGTGGTAGCTGCTCGGGACAGCTTCGGCGAGAGCACTGCCTCTTCGCTCTTCTTGCGCGCCGGCGACGTATTGTCATCTCCTGTTCCGGCACATTAAATTTATCGTAGCGATAGACAACGACTTAGCGATCATTCTTCGGTCAAACTTTACTAATGATATGAAATTTTACTTTCTTTACTCTAAAATGAACTTTTTTAAAATAACCCTCCCCATTTTTACATGTAAATGTTAAACATGAATTTTAAGTCTTTTTTAAAAAGCAATGTTACGTACTATTGAGTCAACGATAACTCATAACCAAATTTTACTTAACAAGTATATATTTACTTCTTTATTAATTATGTAAAAATTATGTTATTAGATTATTTCTTTTTTACTATTTTTTTTTTTGAAGAATTAGAATTGGGGGTAATTTAAACTCCAACAGCAAGTTAAATAAGATATTTAGTGTAATAATACAGGTCATATTAAATAATCGACAGCTGTCAAAATAAAATAACGAACAGTAATAAAAAATATATATATATAAATTAATTATATATCCTAATTGAAATAAATTTAATAAATTCTGAACGCCGTTTCCTACGCAATTTGTATTTAGATTTGAAAATCATTTGTAAGAAATCAAAAAGGACACTAAAAGAAAGTGTTTGTACAATTATTGCCACCATAACCTCAGAACCAGTGTGGTCAATTGTTCAACATCTTATCTTTTTATCCTTAAACCTTTGCAAATGTTACCAGTAATTTAATTGCATATGTAGTTTATTTCTTTTACTTCGTACAATAGTAAATATTTCTTGCATTAAATTTTCTTTCATATAAGTAGTAGTCCTTCATATACTTCAAGAATTTTAAATTAAAATGAATTACAGGAGAGAGATATATTATGTTAACAAATAATTTGTAACATTTTTTCTTTTCAGAAAATAATGCAAAGAAAATTTTGTAATTTTTGATGTAAAGCTTGATATCGGCTTGATACTTATACAAGCATCGGCTCAGCCTTCATTCAACTTAACCAATAGATATTTATTGTACGGAATAAAAAATGTTGAACAAATAATTGAAAATTATTTACTAAATTGTTACAGGACACATGCAGATGCTATACGAAAGCTATAAAGCTTTTTTATTGTAGCAACACATATACATAGTAATACACACTCGTTCGCGACCACACCTGTAAAGGTTTTTTTTTTCATTCTAGTTTAATATTTTTTGTACTTTTTTACTCACATGAAATCTTGTTAACCAATAAGCTAATATTATCTTTTATAGGCCCCGAACGGTGTTACTATCGAGTAGAAACAACTGAGCATTTCCTGATACAAATATATTACAAATTTAATGAAGAAAAATATAACATTTCATTCGGCATGTATGTCTTAATGCAATCTTTTTCAAGCTGTTGAAAAAAAAGCTAAAATGCTCAGCATTTACTAGCCTTGTATTAATAAAAAAATCACATTGAATATATATGTAATTTTGTTATATATGTAACGATACCAACACCAAAAAACAATATGACTTAAGCGCTGAATATAGAATGTTCATACGATTCACTCCATAACATTATTTTAAATTGTGAAGTGATATTATTTATATATACTATATATAATATATAAATATTTCCTACAACGCCACAAGCACTGGAATAAGGGTGCAAATTTGCTCATTCTTTTATCATGTGTTGGGTTGCCAGAGGAATTACCAAAAAGATTGCATATATTTTTGGATCTGGCAACCCTTCATAGGAGGCCAAGCGTACAGGTGGGGTGTACATATGGATTGCGTAAGCCTCTTTAGTGTTATATTACTTACTGGTGGGCGGTTCTTTCTTTTCATAAAGGACTCTACCATCCGGTCCTAGATCGGTTGGATTTTTGAAACAAAAGTTGTCATTAAATATCAACAGTTTTATTAATATTTATAAAAAAAAGGTTGTGGCGTTACGTAGTTTCTTCTAGCGTTACTTTCTATTGGAATAGACACACGACTATCTATCGGATCACATGACGTCTAAGCGACCTAATGTTTGTGTTAGTGTTACGGGTCATTATCACTTACCCTCCTCCACATCGATCCCCTCGGCTTTGAGGAGTTCGCGCAGTTTGAGGATCTCCTCCTTGAGCTCACGGATAAGTTTCGCGTTGGCGTCCTCGTTAACGACAGCTTTGCAGACTATCTGCTTGGCGCGGTCAGCGTATCTGAGGGTATTACAATTTTCGCTGTGACTTTGATATTAAGTAAAAAACATCCAATTTTTAAAACCTTTTTATAATATGGTGATTTTTTTAATTATGATGACGCGTTTCGCAATATATCCAAATATTTTATTCTGTCATGCTAGATTATGTTCTAATTTTCTTTATTTTATTACCCTTAATATCAAGAACTAGTTGAATATAGCCGAAGACCGGATTAAGCGAGAGGCCTATGTCCAGCTGTGGACTGCTGCAGTTTGATTATGATGATACATCAATAATTTCACAACATTTTTTTACGCTATTTTAACCTGACACTACACTACACTTTTCAACTTGCTAGATTATCATCTCAGAATAAAAATTGCGATATTTAGTTTTAATGTGGAACTTTATAGTATTTAAGACGTTTTAAATATATTATTTAAGCTGTATACTGAAAAAGGACCAGTACCTGAGTGTGCTGAGTGTTTCATCGTAGTTTATATCTGCTGGTGATATGGCGGCGATCATGGCAGTTTTGGAGTTACCACCCAGATTCTCACGCAGCAGCCAAGTGAGAACGGAATCACGGTACGGTATGAAGTCCGCCTTTTTGGACTTCTTGCTTTTGGACGCCTGAGAATTAAATATATATTTGTAAATAACTTAATAATTTAGTTCTTAATTTAATCACATTATAATTAAGAATTTGAATAAAAATATTAAATTGGACATTTGTGTTGCACACTTTTAAGCACATATCCAGCTTTTTTACTGCTTATTAAATTGCCAACTTGCTATTAAATATACGCAAAAGCTAAATATTTTGGATATTATTTCAATTAAGTTAGTTTTTACGAGTATACATTAAAAACATAATTTCCACTCATGATCCATTATTTAACCATTTAACTGTTTTATATATAACAAGTAGTATTTTTGATTTGTATAATTTCAAAGCATAACTATACATAAAATAGGTCACTAAAAGTTATATGATTATTATATATTTAAAAATCAATATATCAATAGTCTATAACCTCTAAAATTGGTTTTGGCTACTAAGGACGAATATAGACGTCATGAAAATTATTCATAATTGGGTATTATGATGGTTATATTTGGTATAAACAGATAACTGGTTAAGTATGATCAATCAATGTACGGGGTGCAGTCACAAGCTTTTCGCCTTACTTTCCGCCAGAACATAACATCTAGCCTAAAACTAATAAAATCAAGTGCACAAGATTTAAAAAGGGCATATTTAGTTTTCCCTTTCACATGTACAGAGGTTACATTTTTAGACTTTAAATAACCTAGTAATAAAGAGTGTAATAAAAAATTCTTATTATTAATATTATAAAAAGTACATATAAACTCATGGTTTTTTCTTACTACAATATTGATTGTTTTAGCTAAAATATTTTAAACATTCTCGTATATGGTAATCTACAAATTGAAAGATATTTTGATGTAAAAGTATATAAATAAATATAATTTTACACTAAAACTTCTTAAATAGTTTTGTTAATCATAATTAAGGAATAAAAATGATCTTATTTACTAAAAAAGTGGAATCAAAGCTGTGATTAAGCTACAGTGAAAGCTTTTCAATTGTTAATGGCATAATTTTCATAAGCAATGCTTTCTAAGCAATAAACGTATTTCTTAAATATTAAGTATTTTTATTATGCAACAAAATTTACGTCATGGAAATGGTTAACAGTGCACACTTATGCGTTATCATACTATCATTAACAACATCATGAGCAAATACATGTGAATTGCTGAACATAGGCCCCTAAAAGACATCCACATCGAATCTAAGATCCGATTCGAAGTCTTCAAAAAGTTGATCCTTCTAACGGTACGCAGCATCCAGTTGAGGACCTAACAGTCCCATTAGCCATCAGTCCTCAATCTCCTTATTACTAATTCATTCGATAGAGAATCTTCTAGCATAGCTTTATCCGTTGCAGTTTGCATGTTATTATACTTACAACTTATTTAGTAAATACTAGCCGAAGTAGTTTTAACTAAAATGAAAACGTGTGCTTAAATTATACACTAAAATCTTGACTACCTTACCTATTAATATCTAAATATTGAACACAGGATGTAGAATTTCTAGCTAAGCGAACGTGGCTCCAAATGAAATATTGGTTATTAAAAAACACAAAGCTCCTTCAGACAGAGACGGGGCGACATGTTATAATGACAAACATTACTTACCGACTACGTTTCCGAGCGGAAGAGGAGCAGAAAAAGTTTACAAAGGAACATGAGTAAATACTATATGTTCGAATAAACTAGCCGAACTTAGCGATGATAGTTTGAAATGAAATGATCCAGCAAATTATTAAAGATTGGACTCAAGTAGAAAAAATATATAATGAACGCTGTTGTATATGTCGGATAAATGATTTCGAATCGACTAAACCGCATTAGGCCAATGAGGTTGATAAATAACTTTGACTCTTTCTTTAATGTGAGAAGGCCCCGAGTCCCTATAGCGGTAACTTTAAGAAGGCTATTTTATTATTATAAATATTCTTAATTTTCTCTCGAGTCCCAGCAATGGTATTCTTAACCAGTCTGTTTATTATTATCGTCATGTCAACGTAATAAATTATTATTTATAAAGGTACACAAAATTTTTATGTTATGATCAGTTATAACTTAGTTTAAATGTTTTTTGCTTTAAATTTATATTAAAAATAAACAAACTTATATCGTTATATTATAGCGTCGACTAAGTACTTCTTTTTTTATCAAAAACAAAGAAATAGTTAATATAACATACGTTAAAGAGAACGCTATATTCGTGGGTTATATTTAAACAATTGGATTACACGTTCACGTTAAAGTTATTTTTTTATAATTTTTTAAAAATGTAAACATAAGTTTGTAAAATTTTAGTTATTACTTCTCAAATAGCATTATAACTTAAACTCTTCGATTTGAGTTACTCTCTAATTCAATTTATTTGAGTTGTTCTATTTGTTATGTACAAAATGAAAAATTGTTGGCTATGCCCAGTAAAGAGAGAAAATAAAACATATAAACAAGTTTTAATTTACAGTTTGTTACGTACACAACTAATTTTAGCACATTATACGACTAACACTGTACAAATTCTTGTAATCTACTTCCCATCAATTATTTACAAAATGCACAAGTTGATTAACTCACGATTTCTGCCAAGGCTGAGATGACTTTGCCGAGGGTAGTCAAAGATTTGTTGATGTTAGCGCCTTCCTTGAGGCGTGTGCCCTTTGCGCCGGTGGAGTCAGCTCGCTCGGAGCCGGCGAGATCTACCAGCGATATCTTCGATACCTAAGTACATTCAAATTGTTAATTATATAATATTGTATTAGATTTAAAATTAATTTCTTAATTAGACAAAATTTTGTTATAATGTTTATATAATGTAATACCGAAAAATTTTATCTAACGTTGTTTTGTTAAAATTATGAGTTATGTTAGTGATTCCCAAAGTGGTCTACATCGACCCCTAGGGGTCTATGACAACCTGCAAGGGGTCTATGTCAGCGAAAAAAAATTTGGGAGTCCATGAAATGAAAATAGGGGTCCTCGATAATGTATCTCAACACATCCTTCTCACTAAAAATATTGACTTATTGCTTATGTTATTTTATAATAACAGATACAAAA
Source organism: Pachliopta kotzebuea (assembly GCA_018246255.1). NCBI lineage: Eukaryota > Metazoa > Arthropoda > Insecta > Lepidoptera > Papilionidae > Pachliopta > Pachliopta kotzebuea. The sequence goes on from DWLS01001981.1 coordinate 14,051, forward strand.
TTTTATTTTGATTAGTTTTAATTTAAATTCAATTAATAAATGTATAAATTTACATGGGTTTTTACTTTAAGTTTTTAAAATTAAACTTCACTACAGTTAGAAATTTACAGGAAATCAATATCAGATAAATAGGGGGTCGACACAACACGGAAAAACATAGCAAGGGGTCTACGACACAAAAAAGTTTGGGGAACTCTGAGTTAGGTAAATGAAATGTTATTCTGAGGTATCCTCAAGAAAGTGATGGCTGAGTGTGGTTTCCAACCCCAATAGTTCCTGCAAGAATGCAGGAAACAGACCAAGGGATGGAATATTATAGTGTAACGGAGCTGCCGAGATTTTGTCACGAATAGCGATACCGTGGCTTCTACAAACGTTGAAGACGACCCGTGATGGAGAATTTTAGTAGGTAATTCTTCACATTACTATAAGTTTTCTAAAATCCAAAAAAAATATTTTGAGTTACTTTAACAAACAAGTAACAATTACGTGTCGTCACACGTACATAGACGTATCTATTCAGAAACTTTTTGCTAAAATTCTTTAATTTGTCTACATTAGTTGAAAGGAAATACTATTTATAAATTATTAAAAAAAGTTTCTTACTTTCTCCGACATGAGGTTGGTGGTTTTGTCGTGACGCTGCTGAGTGAAGAATATCGTGAACACGGCGTGCGAGCGCGACGACGTCTCGTTCATATTAGTTGCCGCGACGGTCCTGTAACCGACCGAGGGTTTAGGTTAACTGTCGACTTACCATCAATTACGAAAATCGTACAATTGTTCAACAGTAAACCTTAACTAAAATTTAATCATCCCCATACAAACTATTTAATACACAAAAGCTACTGCGCTGGTAAATCTTATTGATTTATCTTCACGCTTTACAATTTTCCGATTCAATCTAAATATTTAATACTACCTTTATTCGGTAATATTAATGCAGAAATACAAACTTTTAGAAACAAAATAATCCAAACAAATAAAAAAAAGGAAAAATGTACTACAAACTTTATTTAATCTAGTACATTTTGTTGGGTATTTACAATAATTTTGACACTCCTAGCTTAATGCGTGTTTTGTAAGATGTTTTAAACAACTATGTTGTTTATAATAATCTTTGAGCAATTTTTTACGGCCCAAATCCCACCACTATTGGGAGAAGCCTATACCCAACAGTGGACGTCTATCAGCTGATGAAGATGTTTTATTTATTTAATTTTTGATTTAGTAATTTACTTATGTATTGATTTTTTTTTCTTGTTTTTGAGTACTCAGTTATTAATAATTTTTATGTAATAACAATGTTAAGGTAATAATTTAGTATGAACACTTTAGAAAGTAATAAAAATATATAATAATGAATTATCATGAATTGTTATAAATTTCATCAGCTGATTGAAAAATACATTGGTATACATCTTCCTCGTACTATTAAAAATAATTAGGATTAATCTTTTTCTTTAATTTTTTTTTATTTTTATGCTCTTTTAATCACTGACCTAGCCTTGTTCCCTTCGTCGATGAGGTCGTATATGTCTTGGTAAGAAGTGACCGCGAGCTTGCTCAGGTCCTCGACGTAGGGACCGAGCGCCGGATGCTCGCGGACACGTAGATTGCCCTTATTCTTGGGGTTCAGCAGATCGCGAACCCGTTCACAATATATCTCCATGTACGATACTTCAACCTAAATCAGACAGTTGTATATAACAATGATAAAAATACAATCATTTTGTATATGTGTATAATGTTAACATTTAAATACAGTTTATGAGATATAATCTTACGGAGTATGTGAGGTCTTCGGAAGTGGTTTGCCGTATGCGACGGAAGAGGTCCTTGCAGATCTGCGGGATGATTCCCTCCTGGCCGTCCTCTCCGCGACCCATCATCGTGTATGATTTTCCAGCGCCGGTTTGTCCGTACGCGAATATACATATGTTGTAACCTTTGAAATTAAGAATAATGACTACAGTAAATAATAGAAATAAGAACACATAAATGTGCCTATATATACATATGTGTATGTACAGGTTTTGTAATGGTAGATGATAAGATAGCATATGTATTAAATGGTGTAAATAAAAATTTAAAAAGACTAAGAACAAGGAATAAGTTATCACATAAATTTAACTAGTTACAGGTCTTTATTACTGGAGACTGTCTTAATTAGTAACATAGTCAAACAACATACGTTGTTGTCATTAAATAGCATAAGTATTTGGGAAAATGTAACATCAATAAAACTGTAGCTACGTTGCTAACCTTTCATTAAAGCTTTACTTATTAATTTTTATGGTTTCTAAGTAGTATCGATCCGGAAATACCGCTGGCGGCAACTGATTCCACAATATAGTTCTGCGTGGGAAAAATGCTGTTTGGTACGCACAACAAACAAACCAACAACATCCTAATATACCAACTGCTAAAACACGAGGTCTTCCTTTGAAAGAAGGGAGTTGAAATTATTTATTCACTATGGTGGCTTATTCCCCGTTTGTGTAAGCTGCCTGAACCGAAAGCAGTAGTTCTTGGAACTTGTCGGTTTACTCACGATGTTTTACTTCCCCGGAAATTTAGGCTTAACGGTGATCAAGCTTTATTCTCTGTAAGTTTTATGAATTATAATATAATTACGTGTACGTACCGTCAAAGGCATGTTGCAGCATCTCCTCCCCAATGTCTTTGTAAACCATAATTTGTGAAGAGAACTGGGGGTCACTTGGCTAGAACAAAACAAATTCATAAAGTAATTGTTATAACAGTTCTACCATAGACGTTATAGAGTAAAGTTGCAATTATGAAATTTACTTGCGTCTGACTATGATTCCACCGGTAACATTAACTCCTCGTAAAAAGGACATACTAAGTAAATTATGGTGACGAAGATGTATTAAAAACCAGAGCAAGGTAAGCTTGTCTTTTCTCAAGGAAAACAGTTTATATTATTGTTTAATGTAAGTGGTATCTTCGTAGGGGTCAAAGAAGTCCCACACATCAACTCACGGTACCCAAACCAACTTCAACTGCTAGTGGTGCACCCTGCTAATCAACAAACGAGGCTCTGGCTGTCCACCAACTCATATTGGGCCAGCATCGTAAGAGACGACCAAAACCCCCTCATTAGGGGTAGCAGTGAACGTCTGTCGACTGATGATGATGTTTGTTGATATCAGTATATATAACTAGTTAGAATATTCCCATCTCTTTCTCCTGAGTGCCATAAACTCCTCGAGAGAAGGGAAAAACAACAAGCACTCTTCCTCTCATTCTTACTAGTGCTCAGTAATGTACGTTATGGCGAGTACAATATTGTCTTTTGAGGAAGTTTATCTAAAGCAATATAATATGCAAAGTATTTTACTATATAAATACATTTAATACTAATAAACTAAAGTTTCGTTTAAAGTACAATAACAGAACGATTTAATATTCTGTACTTTTTTAATTAGTTATAATAAGATCCCTTCATTAGTATGATTAAGGCGTCTTAGTTTTACTGAGTTTATTTTATCCTTTATCTAATATTAACTCTGTTTTACTCTTCAAGTAAACTCTGGACCTTTTGGATTAGTTTCATTTAATCTAACATTTCTATCTATCAAAACAAAGTCGGAGAAGTTGCTAATAAATTTGCATAAATTGTCTTCTTATGCGAGCTCTTTAATTATATTTACGAAGTCCATAAAACCATTTGAAGTTACAGTTATAAGAACTTAAAGGAATAACTTAGCACTGAACTATTTTATTTAATTAAAAGATTAGTTACGTCTGCGCATTTAAATACTTTAGTCTAGTTATAACTTTTGACACAGTCATTTAAATTAATGAGAACTAGGTTTGGCAACACATTCGTTTACTCTGGTATTTAAAATATACTTTCATTCTTCAACACATAATACGAGATTTTTACAGTCCAAAGAGATATCACTTAAGAATACAATCCAAAAAGCACCTGTTTACATTTTTTAAAGAAATATAAATATTTAACTAAGCAGTTATGATCTCTAAGACTTATAGTTATAAGTATTTTTTCTTTAATTATTATAACTTATTCAGTCTTCATACGCTGGATACGAACAGCGAAGGACCGTTCGGCGTGGAGATCATTGAGGCACGCCTATGCCCAGCAGTGGGCGCTATTCGGCTGACAACATACATTCAGTCTTCGTATACTCTCTTCTTGATTCAGCGCTTAATTAATCAATTATATAAACAACGTCCACTGCTGAACATAAACATCTCCCAAAGAATTTTCTTTAGCCCGCTAACTGACCTAGCCTTAAGTTCGTCTCAAACGCACAAGTACTGCATACAGCCAAATGCAAAAGACAGCTGATGACAACTGTCATGCAGAGGAAGGTGATGTATTTCGGCTATCTACAAAGACGTTCTGTTTTCGATTATCCAAAGCTGGTTCTCGGAGGCAAGATTAATGGAAAACGAGCGTCCGGAACACAAAGAAGAAAGTGGTGTGACGATATGAGACCTGAGACGACCTCCATCCTTATGTTGTGGACATCCCCAGTATACACACAAAGAGGTTTGGCCCCTCGTTTCTAATAAGAACAGCAAAGGACTGAAACAACCGGCGTCAGTGTTCCCGACCAATTACGAAATAGGCGTCTTCAAGAAAAGAGTGAATAGGCACTTATTAGGTCAATGCGCTTTACCATCATAGACCACATCACCACTTAACACCAGATGGGATCGTGGTCAAGCATTGACCCTTAACCTATAAAAAAAAAGAGTGGACAGGTTTTGATTATTCTTCAGTAAAAAGAATGGCAATGGATCGAGAAAGTTTTCCCCAACTAACCGCCCAACTTCATTTTGAAGATGGCACTCGATGATGATGATTAGAAAATGAAATGTTAACTACGCTAGTATCGCTTCGTTCGATAAAGAAGCCGTATATGACTATGCGGGTCGCAGATAGCCAATCCTATAATCCTGTTGCGGCTAAATCCAACATGGCCGACGTCCAAAACGGTCAAGTGCGAAATGGACTTGATTATCATACTAATGATTATACATGTCGTCGGAGGCGAGACCAAAGCGTTTTTAAAAATTGTGACTTCAGCATCGTCACGTTACTTCCATCATGACGACTCATGTTGAAAGAAGACTACAAAAGGAATATGATCTCTGTTTATTGGTATTTCAGAGGTCCGTACTATTCGACGGCTAGCTAACGAATTCCCCTCCGTCGGTGGAGCGGCCGTATTTATAGTGATGGTTGCAAAAACCGGTTTACATTTTTAGGTTATGTATTGAAATAACACGTGGTGTTATTAACCACGTGTTGCTTTACATTATAAGGAATGATATTGAACCATGACTTAAGTAATTACAAGTTACAATCGATTCCAAACAGATAAAAGATGTTTTCTTGATCGATTGTTTGACTTATTTAACTAAA
>DWLS01001982.1:0-19472 GCA_018246255.1 Pachliopta kotzebuea
TGTTTCTTTCCTTGTAATATTAACAAGACTTATAAACATCAAAATAACAGTTCAAGTGTCAGTGACCTAAATATTTTCTGCTTTTTGATTTCGTAGTATGAGAGATCGTTGTGATAACAACTTTAATATTTTGTGATTGTTTAATAACTTAATCACAAAAATTAATAGCGGCCAGTATTGATTACTTTCTTTGCTATGTAAGAAAAGATCTTATTTGCCTTAACATTAAATAAGTACTTAATAACACATAAGATTAATTGATTTTTTAAGTAATTTGGAAACGAAAATATTTTATCTTAATTAATAGTCAAATATAAACTATTCAAAATATATATTCAACAATTTAATTTTAAAGTTTTTTTACAGTGTCAATAAATCACGCTTGATAAGTGAAAGTAGATAAAAAGTTGATTTTTTTTACAAATTACTGTGGTAATGAGACTTAATAATCTAAGTTTCAAGGTTGTAAGGTGGACGGTTGTAGGAAATCCTCATCAACGTCATATTGTTATGAGGAAACGTGACACCTACTTTTAGGTGCAAGTACTGCACATTTCGTCACTTCGTTTTTTTTTTATAAAGAATTATCTTTATGAATAACTTGGTAATAAAATAAAGCAGTAAAAAATAAAGTTCATGAAAAGAAACAAATGGGTAAAAATGAATATTTAAAGGATATAAAGAATTTTTTTCCTTCGCTGAAGATGTTTACCAATAAATTATCAATAACAAACAAGTCCCCTATTCGTGGCTAAGTAATACGACTCGGGAGTCAGGTTACGACGGCAACTTGAGCCTATCGACCATCTTTTAGCAGTTTCCACGCCATTTACCAAGCCACATTTCACTCTTATATCTTCAAACATTACTTAAGATAATACTCATTCACCTAGATTCCGAGTATTATATATTAAATTAATTCCGATGCTCAACTTTGTTTGTATTGACTATATTCTAGTAAATATGACTGAACTTCATCAATGCTGCCAAACTCAATGGAAAATTTATTAACGAAGGGTGTTTTATAGATAATTTTTGTTCTTACAACCTTCCACTGTTATCATTGAGATACAAATAAATCCTTAGAAAGCGCTTGCACAAATGATTATTTTTCGTCTATAGAATTTACAATACAATCTAGAAAATTTCTACTTGATAATTCAACAATTGACAAGTTATTTTTATGTAATTTAATAAAGTATGAATAAAAACGCTGCGCCGGTGTACCATTACTCGTCTCCACGATATTATTCATGAGCTCCTTTGTCTTTAATTCACTAAATTATAATATTATCTCACTAAATGCTTTAAGTTTCTGAGAAAAAATGATTTATAGATCTGGGAAATTTTATATTTGTAAAATTTATTTAATGATTTAGTGTAAAATGAAAACGCTGTAATAATATTATTCGATCAAAGAAGCAAAGAAGTCACAAGACGTTATTACGTTTCTACTTGTAAGATGTCAAATCACTGTCGAACGGGACTATTTCTTTTCATAGATATCTTCAGTCTTTGAATCCTCGATTGGAGGACTCATAATATTTAAATTGTAAGGTAGACGGATTCAGAAGCAATAAATTATTCTCATTTAAATAAATAGGTACAAAATTAAAAAAAAAGTCTAGTGTAGTAGTATATAAAATTTTAATAATATAAAAATTATTGTAAGAAAAATTCACTTCATAATCTTTTTGTAACATCTTACAAATGATGTTTGGTGAAAGTTTTAGATATCAAAATAAACAAAAAAATAAAAAACACACTTAAAATCATGTAGGTGCACATGTAAAATTCACAATCGAATGTCACTAACAAAATTGTTAATTTTAAAGAAACGATACACGTCAGTTATGATTCTGTGATACTTAAAAGCTATACTCAGTCAGGGCCGGATGTATACAATATGTTGTAAATTGTACGAAATTTTGGAATAAATAGTTAATTCGTAACTAATGTGATATTTTGATCCAGTGTTCGGTGAACCTCCAGAATCAATACATAAAATAGAATCAATCATAAAATATACAAAATCGAAGGAGAAGTAGTGTTGGATAATGTGTAAAAGAAGATAGGATAAGGAGTGGTTTGGGCGCGCACAGTAATGCGCGGGGCGCACGATGCGCGGCTGCATTGATGGAAGAGTCATGGTCGTCGGGTGGCGCGCCGCTGCTGCGCACGAGGTCGCTGCCGCTCGTCCTCGAGGCGGCGAGCGGCGGTGCGCCCGCGCGTCAGCCGAAGCTCGACCCGCGCCAACTCCTCACCCTCTCCCGACATTATTATCCGGAAGGAGGCTGGGGCTGGGGCGTAGCGGCCGCGGCCACTTTAGCACAACTCCTCGCTCACGGATTACACCAGGCCGCCGCTATACTCGCCGTGGAGACTGTGCGTCGGTTCGGGCCCGAATTTCGGATGCAAGCAGGTAAAATTAAGAGAAAAAAGTTTTTTAATAAATTTGAAATTGTTTCCAAAACGTTAAGTATTGCGTATTTATAGGTTGTAAGTCTCTGTTATCAGAGACCGTCTAGGTTGATACAACCGATGCTCCTATAGCAGGCGACTAACAGCAATATTAAAATATTACTGTTTCTGTTTAAAAGGCGTTGTACCTAAGAAGTTCCTGGCGCAAAGCTCAATGCGACGTGTATATGTGGTGCTGCATCTACCATCTTAACCAGCGCCACCTTATTATGGGCAGGTGTATCATTTGCCATCAGGTGAAAACCTTGCTCATCTCGTCGCCAAATCGTATTAAAAAGTATTATACCTAATCTCGATTATGGTATTTTTACGACTAAAATTATTATTGAGAAAAAACCTGTTTATCATGTATGAAAAATTTCAGTCAATTCAATTATTTTCTTTAATACTTGCCTTTCGTTATAACAGTAAAAAGGTGTTTAAAATATTTTTTTTCAAATCTACTAATACATTTTCTCCGAAAGTATGACTTCAGTTAAAGAGTCCGATAAGGTAAAATAAACTTGGAGTTTATCTATCTATATTTGTTCAACAATAATTTACATTCTTCGAGTAAGGCTATGTTTTGGACGAAATCCAATCGCAAATGCGCAGCTTATTTAAAGAAACAATAAGTACATTATGCGTCTGGTGAGCCGTCTGCGGGAGCGCAATGACACCCACCATGAGTCAATTTACTTTTGACAGATTTAAAGGTATAAAGCGTGCCATATTCTTAACTCTTCACAAACTTTCTATTAAATTTTTGTTATTTTTGGAATATCATACAGACCGATTAACTTTCTTACTAGAAAATATTTACTTTGTCACGATAATATTTTATTAGAATTTGGGAATTTACTTTAAGGTCTGGATTTGTCTTAAAATTTTAATAAAATTTTAACAGTTTTGTTATTAATTATTAATTATATGTAGCTTTTTACGTTTAAGAAGAATGAGCGTAATGTGGTGGTATGTATAATTATTCTAAATTTTATTATTACAGGCAAATCTACAACTTACCATCAGTTCAAACTATTATACGTAGTGCGAATTATACACATTGCAAATCCAAAAAGTCACTGAAATGCAAACAATGTACAAAAGACAGAAAAAATTGTCATTTACTTAATTTTTTTTTTTTTTATTTTTTTTTAATTTACTCAAGGGAAGCAAGCAAATTACAAAACCTTTCAAAGTGCGTCAACATGCAGGATCATTTTACGCAAAGTAAAATTGTGACGAATACTATGAGTGTTATTATAGCTCTCCACCCGTCTTGCCTACACTTAGACACATTATATGTAATCCTTTTCCACAAAAAAACATTCACTATAATTAAAATGTATCTACAAAAGAAAAACATGGCAACTTATGTGAAATAGAACAAATAGGAGGTTCCAAATTCGTCGCCTCACTTTAAATAATAGAGAATTTTAAGTTTTCACATAACTATTTACAGTTTGCGTTTTTAAGATTTAAATTTTGCTGAAAAGTGTAAAATATTCGTAAAAGATAATTTCTTTAACTTAAAAGACATATGTTCATCGTCTACAGTGGTAAAACAGAAAATTACTTTTTTTACATTTTAATAAATTCTGTAGAAAAAATTACATTTTCCAGTTTTATTTATTACTAGATAATTTTTTTATACAAGAATTTCATTCTTACCGATAACATATCCTACTTACCGATGATAACTTATAAATGGCTCTTGACTATATTCAATGTTATATAAATTAATATTACGTGTAATAGCCGCAAGTGGTCATTTTAAAATAAAATAATAAAAAACATAAAGTAAAATAAATAAAGTATAACTTTAACATTACCCAAAACTGTGATAATATGTATTAGCTTTAATAGCTAACGAATGTGCGATACTAGAACAATAGAATTCCTAAAATGTGTTCTCCTTAAGATCAGTATACTCTGCTACCACAGGCTACTAAATAACGTAAATAATGGTGTAATACCATTTATGGTGGTAAGTCTCAATTATATAATAACCACCGTAGCGCCTATTTTTATCGCAAAAATTATTGTGTTTCCGAAGGGACGGCATTGTTACTAGTAAAAATGTTGGAATAAAGAGATGAAACATCTTGTTTCTCAAAGGAACATATTGTGGTGTTTATCATTCTAATTAGAGCCACATTGTTAACGGCGAGCTTATCACTGCCCTTTAAGTGAAGGTCATGTTCATCTAACGTCATAACGAAAGTGATCTTATAATAACCAAACGCATTTAAAACCAAAATTTTAGGTTTAAATTTAAAAACATAGTTACTAGATTTTTTTACTGTGCCGAAAAAATCATCTACATAAATGAATAATTCTATAACAGTCGTTTATTTAACACATAACATCGTTAATTTTGTATTAACAAATGGTGTTTTGATGAGGCTCTTAGAACTGGTATAATTTTATTACATTTTATTTATACAGTTCGCTAACTGATCTATCTTTATTCCTTGAACATGATGGTTGATTGAACGTTGGCAGATAATGTGACGTTATGGCGTCAGCGTCTAGTCTGTCGTGTGACTGATAAATAGCGAAAAAGTTACTACAAATTGCCCTCAAATAAAATGTACGGAATAGGTTTTATCTATAACATTTTGTAACATGTTTTCTTTATAAAAGTTCGTTAATAATAAAACTCTATTGAAAGAAAGAAACATCCAAAAAACTCTTGACATATTAAATCTAGAATTTTCTATATAATTCATACTTCAGTCGTGTCTTTTGTACAGAAATCGAACTAAACAACCTGAGTTTCAAAATTAAATTACTTGACTTATATCTGTTTTCATAAAAGATTTTCTATACATAAACATTATTTCCACAGTTTTCTATTTTAAAGGAGCAAATTGTTCTCAGAAAAGCCTTAAAAATTGGATGTACTAATAATTAGAGTAATAACTACGTCACTCAAATCCCCAATTAATAATGTTTTAAATAGAACTTTGACTATTATATATTTTTACTAATATTCATGTGTTAATAGTGAATAATGCCAATAGATGTACACATTCTGTAAAAGCCTAATCAATGTAGTGTTATAGAAGAATGGGGCCTGCTAAAACATGTTACTGGTAATTAAAAGGAAGCCCTAACACTAAGTAAAGTACATTTTGAAAACACGACATTTAAAAATTAAATTAACTACAGTAAGGGTCTCAAAGAGAATAGAAATTTTGGAGTTAATATTTTTTATTAAAACTGTGTATTTTTCTGTTATACGTTTAAGGAACAATAATATTTCATATTAATTACTGGCGTAGATATGGCAATAAAAGCTAGAGGTACTTATTTTACCCACAGTTTTTTTTATTTAACATCTTAGTGAACAAGCAGACATGTTTATTTTGGCAGCATTAAAAGACACTCCGATGACAGTTTGATAAACAAACTGATAGACTGACACAACCGTTAAACATGTTAAGCTTAATATTTGATAAACTCTTACATAAATAAAATAGATGATACTATACAAATTATAATTCAGAAAAATTTAAAATACGTGTATATTAACGAACAAAACTCTGAATGAGAATAAAAACTAAAATATTAGAAAACAACGGTGATTAGATGCAGATTCAAAAGTAGTTGTCAAAATTGTCTTGAATATTATATTATGTGCAGTTTTGGCTACAAAAGAAAAGCGCGAAATAGTTCTCAAAAAATATTATCTGTGAAACTGTCAATCATTTCCAATCATATATTACGATCGCGCGAGTCATGATATGACCCGTGTTACTCCGACATCATCGCACATTTATCATTTCTAAGGACGTTTAATATGTTTTGCTTCGACGACAGGCAGCTAGAAGCGAGCGCACTTTAACATAGATAGATTATTATTTCAGAACAATAAAGATATTAGTATACCCAATTATTTATACTTAAACTAAACCAGGGATTTAGGTTGCATTGGTAATTTGGTGAACAACCGTTTGCTTCAAATTTAATGGTATTATTTATGTTTATAAATTAGTTAATCTAATATTTATTGTTGAACAAAATTTGCATCCTGTCATTGACGTAACTATCATGTAATTTAAAGTTGTATATAAAAAACGTAATAGAGACTTGAGCAATTTTTTTATATATGTACAGATAAATATTAATTTTAGTCAGGAAGTTCAGCGTCGGGAAATGAAATTGATATCATAATTCATTTAGATGTTACGTAAGATTAGAATTAATGTAACAGGGTTACAGCCTATTATAAATCATTTTAAAGAAATATCTTAAATATAATAATATTTCATGCAGTAAATATTTAACTAGAACATATTTAATTTTTATCCGCAAGTTATCTGGTAGTGGTTCTCAGAAATCTTGTAGTACTACAACTACCACTGCCTATTTCTATTGCCGTCCGTTAGAGTGCAAACATTACTATGTTTGAGTGAGAAAGGCGCTAGTAAAATTACTGGGCAAAAGAAATAAAATATTATGACCAAAACTAAAGAGAGGAATATAGTACCGTAGGTGTACATCTTTACCAGTATCATATTGTTATAGGAAGGCTTACCATCAGATGAACGTCCGGCTCGTTTCGCCTCTTCTTTGTATGAAAATAAAATAAAGTTTGGCTTGATTCATCTAATATCGTGAGACTTTCAAAAATATGTAATATTACGTATAACTTAAATCTCTCTTACAGTCACATTAATTTTTTTGTTGCCTATTTTAAGTTACCACATTCAAAGTTAAATTTATAGTTCAAATGACAATCAATTACAATGTTTTGAAAAAATTAATCCATTTGAAACAAAATTAGCTATTTTGCCTTTCAACGGTATTTTCTAAAAAAAAATAGTGGTTCTCGCGAACGTGTTTATAGTATTCAAATATTGATGTCCTCGACTAGATACCAAATTTTTTAATATAACGATATTAACTTCAGTAAAAATATTGTATTTTTATAGTGAGTTTGGATGATGGTAGGGTTTAATTCGCTTCGTTAGCTATCATTTTCGTCTTGCATATCTACCATAACAACATTACAGTCTTCCAGTTATCAAAAAACTATAACCAAAGTATTCTGGCCGATATTGTCTGACCATCCAAGGTGAGTCATCTCCATCACTGACTATCAACTGAGTATCAACATGATGTAAAATTAAGTTCATGTTAGTCCATTGTGGATATAAAGGGCTAAAGTGTCCAATTCTATTAAAAAAGTTATGGTGAAATAATACATTATTTAGAATTACAGGGACCTAAATGTAACCGACTGCCGTAAAGTTAACGGGCGACGAGTTTAACGCAACGCGCTCTACTTTCTTTGGCTTCGATCATTCGTAATAAGATTATGACCATTTTATTAACAAAATTCGGTATAACTCTTGATATAAATAATGTAATAATTTATTTAATTTATTCATAAAGTTTTAAGTACAATCAACGTGTAACGTGTATGTACTAGGAAATGTAAGAACAAACTTAATGTTCTTTATTATTAGTCGAAACACAAGAGACGTTCTCCTGATGGTAAGTGACACGTTTGCCAATAACAATGAGTTAATAATAATACATTATGCATAATTTTGTTTTCGAAAAAAAAGTTTTACTAATATCAAGCATTTTTTTAAATGAATTACATATAAATATTTTAGAAATATCTACCATATAATATGCAATAAACTTCTATGATAAATTCAAAAGTACAAATGTTAATATTTTACGAGAAATAAAAAAAAACACTTTAGTCACCGTAATCGTGTGTCAAGCAAGTTTCCAATCGTGTGTTGGGATCGGCGTCGCCTCCTGGCGCGTTGCTCTGCCCTCACATTCATCATCTCTGAGGACGTTTAATATGTTTCTGCGCGATGACAGGCGGCCTGATAAGAGCGTTAACCGAGACTCGATTATAATTTTCAGTTTAATCTTGATTCTCTTACGCCCAAATGTCCTGCGCATGAGTCGAGCAAAAGATTAATGTTTCCATAATTCGGGCGATAAATTATCGCCGTATGTTTATATTCCACAGATAGGAGATCGCGTTGACATTAAAAATTTATTACTTTAAGTTTAGAATTTTTTTTTAGGTGCTGAAATATCGTTACGAAACTGTTTATTTGATTAATGTTATACACTTTATTTGCAGATTATTTTAACTACCTTTACAGTGGCTAACGCTTACCTTATAATTTGTACCAAAATTTGGTCGATGGCAGGATTTTTTCCATCCCATCCAGATTTATAACTTAAGAGTGGTAGCCACTCTTAGGTTATAAATCTGCCGTAACAATATTGTTGCTGTGTTCCAGCTGTCAAAGCCAGAGTATTATGTGCGAAAATGCTTTATCGTCAACAACTTCATTGACACTGAAAATCATATGAAATTGATGTCATATTGGTTTATTTATTCCTTCAAATATATAATATCACAAATTTTAAATCAGAATTAGAAGACTTCAATCTACATTATTTTTCCCAAGTTATGCAGAGGAATTACGAAAAGAAGGTAATTTTATTAAGTAATTTCTTACGTATTTATGTTATTAAAAATATTAAATAATTAATTTTCACGTTTTTTGCAAAGCCTTACTATTATTAATTATCATCATCAGCCCATGGAGATCCACTGCTGAACATTGGCCTTCCCCAAAGATGGAAAATAAAGTAATAATAATATTTTTTTTCACAAATATCCATTAGGAGTTAAAACTATAAAATAGGCTTCTATAGTATTTGAATGTTAAAACTTACCTTTTAAACTAAACACCTAATATAAATGTTAAATAAAGTTAGCTCTAATAAAGTTACATTTCACTAAGTTTTCACTCTCACTTTGACCCAACCAAACTAACCCGAAGGGATAAAATGTAATCAAACTGACATTTAGACTGGACCCAAATAACTAAACTAAATCAGGAAACTTTGATTGTCCATTCATGACAATTATTCTTTATTGACATGTTTATGAACTAGGCCCGACAATCTTGGCAGGCAAATTTTGCTAACACCTACTCAAAAAAATTACTTTTTGTGGTTATTAATCATTACTACATGTTAGCGAATGTTTCTATTAGATTAATATAATAATATATTTTACGTACGTGATACAGAGGGCGGACCTAATGACCAGGTGGCATTCTCAGTCAGACAACCCTGAGAGAAATAAAATAATCATATAATAATCAGATTATGTGTAGCCATACTCGTAGCTCGTAGAGGAAAAACCTATAAAGAAAGAAAACCCTCGAGGAATAACAAAGTGAAAAAAACGATAAATCAACAAGAAGTGATGCCTTCGAACACAAAACTCGTAAAATATTGTGTTTGCTACAACATATTTGTTTCACAGATCCCTAGAATGAAAAAAAAAACAAAAACTTTCACATTATTTAAACACAACACAAAAACTAAAATTTTACTAAATATTATATTATAATACATAACGTTGCTTAGAATAATATTGTTTATTATAATGTAGTCATACAGTTGCTGATTATTAATAGCGATTTCGTGCAATATGAAAGATATAATATAAGACAATGTTTTCATTATATTTTTAAATTAGTTACTAAAAAGAAACTTTTAAAGAACCTTCAGTGCAAGTGAAAAAAATGAGATTAACCCACACTACGAGTGGTAACAATAAATAGGTTTAAATAGATCCTTATTACAGAGTCCGGTTCTTTCAGCTGCTCGCTTGAAAAACACTAAATATGCTCTGCTTACAGTTAAAGTATAAATATACTTGTATCTTACATAATTATTTAAAAAAAAACATACATTTTTGTTGGGAATAACTTTTCGATTCCATTTTAGAGAATGAGCCATAACCGTCACACTTTAAGCGATTGTGCCCGATATGAGTCTATATAGACAGAAATATCTCTACTTATTTAAAGAGCCATGAGGCAGCACTATTTCTTTACTTCGATTCGATTGGTACATGTAAGCTCTGTTTAGACATTATACTGTGCTCGAGTGCGATTTAAGTATAAACTTGGGTTAACTTGTTTTTTACACAGCACAATATTTCTCCTTCAATGTTGTACCCTGATCCACTAAAACGACATTTACAAAAAAAGGCGAAAAGAACTTTTTACTTTATAACATTACTAAGCCTTAACTAAAATACTTTTGAAATATAAATAGAAACAGCCCACGCCTTTGTATTATTTTTTGTATTTACGTGTTTTTAATGTATATTTAATTTGAATTTTAATTATTGTTTGTATCGGTCAGTTGTGTTATTGTGAATAATTATAGATGTTTTAGTTTAAAACCCTTTATTATACATCGTAAAAATAATTTCTTTTTTGTTATTAAATACAGGAATGTAACATAACGTTTTTTTTAATCAAGAATGAATAAGTATTACATATATTTTTGTCTATAAATCACACATGATTTTGTTCCGAGTGATTATTGTGCCATTTGTGTAGTGGAATGACAGCGCCATGAAAATTACTACCTTGTACAATTTTTTAAAAAAATATACATTATTTCGAAAGGAATACATCATACAAATAGTTCATAAACTTATGTCTCGTTATATTTAGTTACTCCCGATGTTATTCTGAAAGAAATTTTGTTAGTGATGTCACTGAGAGATAAACAAGTACAGACGGAGCGTCAGGCATCAATCTGTGAAGCTAGATTTAACATTGTCTAGTAGATTTATCCTGCAGATGTGTGGCCGGTGGAGGTGGCACTCTCACTTGAAATGTCATTGAACTACAAAAATTAGTCGGAGCAACTCTAAACTTTTCCAATAGCCAAATAAGTTTTTCAGTCTGGGCCTGGATTCGACGCTATGGAATAAACTATAGCTGCTAGTATGTTCGTCGTCACACTTTGATTAGTACATGAAAACCTGCATGACAATCTGTTTTTACTACAACCTCTATGTAACATATATGTTTATGGGTAATATTTATGTTGCCTCTGTGCTCTTTTTTCATCTTTAGTAAACAGACGTTTTTAATAGGAAAGAAAAGTCTATAAAAAGGAAAAGTTCTTTAATAAATAATTATTTCCTTACGTTCATTTTAAAAGCGCCTAAAATAGAAACTTGTAAAGAATAAAAATAAAATACGTGTAAAGGTTTTGATGTACATGTCATAATAAATTTAATGGATTCCACTTAGCAGCTTTGATACATCTGATACCGGGTTAAGAAAAACTTTTACTGTCAATCTAAATTTTAGTCTTATTAAAATACGCGACATCAATAATAGTTTTATACGAAAATTCATTTCGCTATGTCACAACATCTTCTTACTGAGGTAAAAAGATATCTCAAACTATAAATAGTTTACGAGTGTGTTAAATGTTTAAATTTATGTATGCATATTTGTAGACACGGCAAGAAAATAAATCTGGAGAAATTCTTTTCTTGAGTACTTTAGAAGTCAAAAAATTATTGCTTTATATTAAATCTGCTTCATTATATACAACTAAAGTGCTGCGTAAAGAAGGGAGTGTAAAATTACGTCTTCACAAATTACAACAGAAAATATCAATATCATAAAAGGGATCGGAAAGAATCATACTAAAAAGCCATTGTTTCATAGTCTTTGTATAATGTCAGCTATTTCGTGAATATCGTACTTAGATAATGGGGCAAACTAACTCGATCGTCATTGAACGAGATCTTAAGATAGATTTTTTATGGTCATGATGTTTCATTCACTACGCTTTATGAGGACCTTGATATTTTCAGTGTCTGTCACACAAACTCTTTGAAAAACTATAAACGGGTATTAATCCTCATAAAATTAATTATAAGAGAAATATGGCACAAAAATAATATTGTGTTTAACATCGAATGAACTTTGTATATACCACGCCAGCTTTACCATACGTAAAATCTAAGGTACATATGTAATAAGCTAATAGTATTTTTTATTTATACCAGTTATTTAACGCTGTTTTGTACAATTGCTCTTAACTGTTATAAATAATTGCTTCACAACTCGCGTTCTTCTGAAGAACTGACAAGAAATTTATAAGGTTTAGCTGTTTGAGGTTGTATTAACTTAATAAAAGTAGATTAATATTTACATCAAAGCATGCTTTTTTAAATATTTGGCGTTTAACAATAAATTTATGTGCATTTACCGCAATAAACGTTAATTTACTACTATTATTTTACAAAGTTTTTTTACAAATAAACTTTTAAAACTCCCGTTAGCTACTGTTCTACAGATCGTATATAGTACCGAAATAATCCTTTTCTACGTGCTATAATTTTTTTTGAGACAATCAAGACGTTCACCCGATGGTAAATGATACCTTTGCCCATAACAACGTAGTGCTGGATGAAATGGTATACGCTGCACCACATTACGCTCTTCGCCTTAAGACATCTTAAGTCTCGTAACCGCAATAATTTCACTAGTTACAACCCCATTGATACCGGAAAACAATAATATTTGCACACTGCTGTTCGGCGGCAGAAACAAGAGCTGCAATGGTACCTGCATGGACGGTCTCCAGCAACAGAGACCAACCACCAGTAATAATTATTGATAAGCAAATAACGTATTAGTCGATAATATTTCACTAATTCTTGTATTTAATTACTAGTAATGATAAAATGCTTATAGCTTATCAATAATTCAGTGCACGTGGTTTTAAATACAACTGATAATCTTTTTGCTAAGTTAAAGTAATAAGGCGCACGAAATCTGCTTTGAACCTATTTACAACATCTTGACACGCGGTGCATTAGACAACACAAAGAAATAGCTTTTCGCATAAAACTAAAGGACAAAATGAGCAGGTTGTTTAGTCAGCCGTATGTTATATTCCATACATATGATAATGTGCTAGCTACTATTGAGAGCATATGCACAGCGAGATTGCAACCTTAGCGTTGAGACGAGCAAATCTCATTAGCTTAATAATGTCTTCAACGTACTTCAAATTAGAGGAATTTTGCTTATTAAGTAAGAAGGCAAATGGCTAAGAGTACTCAATGTACTCTGGGTATTAAAAATTTACAGACAAAACACAGCAATACTATTACGACTGATATAAAATATGTGAGATGAATTCTGAAAAACTGTCCTGCTATCAAAATTTTTCTACTCATGTAAGTCCAGAATCCAATTCTCAGATCTCCGTGTTATAAGGCAGTTAGGCCAATGTGTGGTACAGTCAAAGCAGTCTACATAGCATATAGAACGCTTAATGATGTCCAATGTTGAACATATGCATCCTCAAAATAGGGTAATTGCCGTATGCCACATTGGTATGCGGTTCGGCAAACACAGCGCTCCCGTGAAAACCAAATAACAATAGACTATCCTTTCCGGGAAATTTTTACTTCCTAGCCTTTTAGGACACAACGAGGTTAGGGTAGTACGAGAATTATTCCAACGATTAAAAAAAAAACATGTCTCCCACATGTGGTAAAAATTCTTCTTGGTGTTTTTCTTTTTTTTCAACAAGACAGTCAAGATCTACCTGATGGTAATTGATATGCTTGACCATTACGTGGCGCTAGTTAAGATGGGTATACACAGCACTACATTACGCTAACCGTCTAAAGTCTCGATACCCATTAGTAGTTTCACTAAATTACAACCTCTGTCAGACCGGAACACAGTAACGTTTGCACACTGCAGTTTGAAGAAGGAATAGGCTGTACCTCCCTAGACGACCTCCGGCAACAGCGACCTACTAGCAGTTAAAATTAAAAAAAAAAACAAAAAAACTCTTAATATAAAATAACAGCTGTACGCAAAAGTTAGATAATAATTTCTTATTCTTACAGTTGCGACAAAAGATCACGTCTGACGAATATTAACACCATTAAAGCGAATTATATGTACACAAAGGGAACATTACACGCGTCATGCACATTTACAAGCTAATCATTCAAAGTAACGCCTGCAATCATTCATCTCATTGAAAATACACGGAATCTATGCGCTAAACATTTTACCCAAAGCTTTGAATACCTCGGTTCTGAATGCGGGGTATAAAAAATGATCCTCATTTATCAGCAGCCTTAATAAAATTGCTACGTCACTGATTTTAATGATATACCGGAATGAGGTTACGTTTTATTTAAAATCTAATAATATCATTAGCACTCCCTACATTTTCTTGGCGTCCTTAATCGGTATATTTTTTTAATTACATTTTTATATATTTAATTATATAAGTGAAAAAACCATTATATTATATAAAAAGAAACTGGAATTTCTGAACTTTTCGTAATAATTACCGTAATAGACATCTTTATTAAGCAAATATTTTTACAGATTTCTTTATATATAAGTATAAATACGTTATGTGCATATTAATGTAAATTTTTTTGAAGATGGGACGAATCCGATGGATTCAATAATAGTTCTCAGTAAAAATAAACGAAAACTGTAAGTACAACTTATGAGCGTGTGTTTTAAAAAATAATTATATGTAGATTGGTAAATGATGTAAGATTCAGAAGTTTTCATATTTTATTAAAGATAGTCAAGAGAAGTAAAAATTTATTTAAAAATGTAATGTATTTTTATTAGATATAACATTGAACTGAAAGATATGTATATAATGTCTGTGGTATCGTGTCTTCCAAACTAATATACTTTTTCACACTGGTTTTAGAAGATTCAGGAAACGTGTTTTTTATTTCTTAGAATTTTAATTGTTAGAATAAATTATTTGTTTAGCCACTTTCGAAATATTATTACCTTAACTAGTTTAAACTATTTATTAAGATTTCTTTACGCCAGATTTACTAAACTGTAATTAAAAATTATACAGCCATAAAATAAACATTATGTGTTCAAAATTATTCGCACTTTCCACAAAATTTAGTGTACTTCCCAAATTTTCGCATTCATTTTCCTTTTTTTCAGAGTGATGTTATAATTAATCTTTGTGTGTTTGTTGTTAATTGTGTGGGTTTGTAAATATGTCAATTAAGTTATGTTTACTGGAGCTCCTGAAAGCATGTCGGCATAAAATAACCGTAAATATGTGATGCGTTTCGGAAACGCTGCATTCCAATGCGTACTTTAATTGAGAGTAATGTGAAAAGTGATGTTTCAGGAGAAAGCTTTGCACCAATTTAAAAACAATTTATAATGTTATTGTAATATCCACAGAATTCTATTGTAAAAGTTTATTTAATTATATGGCTTTGATTCAATTTCCTTATTTTACCTAAATTATGTACACCCAGGAGAAGTTCTGTTATAAACAGGTTACTGTATCATCAGTATTCTGATTTCAGCCTATTGTACACTGTTCAACTTAAGCCTCTCGAATTGATATCCAACTCGACCGTTCTGATAGCATGTGCACCCACCGCTTCTCCATAATATTCTACAGGCCGACAAACCACCTAGCACACCTACAATCCACATTGCCCATGTCAAATCATATAATTAATTTTAAAATTGATATGCTATAGACAACTAGAGGTAGATTACCACAAATAAGATGATTGCTATTGTTTATGGGATTCTACCAAATTGGATTATGATACTTGACTGGAATTTAATGTTACTTCATGTAAAAGTAATTAGTAACTGCAATGATTCCTTGTCATTAAAATGAAGTATTGTTATAAAATCTATATGTTGTTCGAATTCTTTCCTATTCTCTTTGTTTCGCTCTCGTGTTTAATATATTGTTAATGCTCTGCTCATCCCATCATACTTTTTTTGGTTATTGTAATGATGTTTTTTTTTCAGGATGCCTAGGAGCGCTGTCGGTTGGAGTTGCACTCGCTCTGTCTCCAGTAACTGTGGCATTGTGTGTGCGCAAGTCCACGCGCGTCACCGCAGTGGTGGGAGGTTTGGTCGCTGCTCTGGGCTGCCTCTTCACGTCGTTTGCTACACAATTCCATCAACTATTCTTCAGCTATGGTTTGTATAAGTTTATTCGCAAACATCGAGGAAAAATAAATTTAAGCCTTTGAAACCTCACTTATAAAACTCAATGATTTAAAAAAGAATTTACAATAACTATTATGACTTTTTAAATCATAGGTTTATCACTAACTATTGTAACTGCCCGTTAGCTGATTAAAATATATTTAATAAAAGTTATCGCCAATTAAATTCTATTAATGGTGCAATGCATATTAATGCTATTATCAAAAATCACGTTATTAGGGGGACGGCATGATCAATACTGCGTATTATCAAGAAAAAATTCATATTCTCGGCATCTCTATTACTTAATTGCGCATGTACGAAACGAACAAATTTTCGTCAGTATTATATCATAATTATCATGTTTTTAGTTAATGTTATTGCCGCGCTTTTGTTACATAGCTGATGTAACAAATATAGGTAAAGCCTTGCTGTAAAACACATTTATACACATATATATTTATTTTTGCATATATATATGTACATAATAAAACTCGAAATTGGGTGCACAAAATTGTGACAGTTCAATTTATTTCATCATATTCTCTTAAACGAACTTCAAAGTAGTCCGTTAATTGGCTTTCAAAGTAAACAAGCGGATGTTCACAGCGACGAAAATAAATATACACAGGAAGCAGACTTGCATTTGATGGTTGTGTTGCATATTTCGCATGTGAGAAATAAATAAGAAAATAATAAAACAAATTTGCATGTGATTTCTCACTACTTCATTAGCATATTCATAAAATATCGTTTTAAATTTAAAAACATTTTTTGGTGCTAAGTACAAATAACTGCTATGAATCAGAAAACTTATCAGTATTAGCTTCGTTTTCAATTTTGTTTACATACGTCGAAAAAATTTATTGTAATTGGGGGTCAGAAACAAATTCATAATGGTTTGTAAATATTTAACAACTAAAAACGAAAAGAAATTTTTATTTTGTTAAATTATCTTCACGATTCTTTCTGATTATAACAACATCTGCATATTCCGGACTACGTAAATATTAAGTACATTGACGGCTTTAATGATATCAGTTGTGTTTATTTTCAACAAAATCCTACTTAGAATAGGAATGTATTAAACTTTTTAGTCTACGAGGAATCAATAATAATTCTTTTGAATCGGGTGATCATTCGGAGTCACTTGGTGCATCGATATTAAAAAGCGTACCAATTCTTTGCCAATGCAATGCAAACGGACGCGCTAAGTTGGAAACTATCCGCAAGGATAATATTCCAAAGCTCAACAGAAATTGTATTAGCATTTAAATTGAACCATTGTACGCTTCGACTGACCCAGTATCTTTCTGTTTCCGCCAACTGATATGACTGTACACGAAAAGAAACAAATAAATCCTAACCTTCTAATAAAAAAGAAGTCTGTTTCATAGAATAACTTGAAATTATCTTAAATTGTTAATTAATATACCACGACTATCTCGCACTTGTCCCTTTCAATGATAAAATATAGGCACGTTAATTATTCCAGAAAGGTAATTTTTCGAACATTGTTTACTTTTTTACATAAGTGCAGAAAAAAGTAAGAAATGATAAAAATCAAATAAAAAACGTATAATGCTTTGTTTTTCTTCTGTGCCGGCTTTTAACCAATGTTAGCAATGTCAGTCCCATCGTACCCTAGACTACTTTGCAAACAATTAAAAGCTAGATTATTACTACAAACAATTTTTGTATAATGTTACTGCTGTCACTGATGTTGGTGCAGAGAGGACACACTGACTTGTGCCAACGAGTCAAGATCAGTTTGAAATCTCCCCAGCAACATGTCTCTCATAGGTTTCGTCCGAACATACTCCGTTAAATAAGTTATGCACGTACATTTAATGTTTATATTGAAAGAATAGAATTGCTTAGCACGAAAATAACGTTATTGTTTAATTGGCAATAGGTAGCACTAAGGTAAAGCGAAACGATTAAGTGTAAACAGATTTAGCTCCATAAATACGTTACCGTATAAATCGTAGAAACAAAAACTTTATATAATATACATATAAATGCGCATGCAACAGAAAATTAATCAAAATATTAAATAACATAAAAAAATTCTATTTGAAACGAAAATGCAATGAAATTTTGTAAAATGATTTTGGTTCATTTATTTTTATATTATTTGTCTATTAATATTGTAGTTTAACTTTACAAAGCAATAACTACAAAGTCATGATGGCAAACAACTCGATACATTTAGAAGAGGAAATGCTCTGTGTTAGATAGAGCTTCATCTAACTCGTCGCCGAGGAAAACACATTACCTATATTGCTTCTCATAAACGAACCAGGAAAGTCGGTCTTGTAGAAGTCTGATATTTTTAAGTTGTTTTCATTTTTCAAATAAAGCACAAGTTAACAAATCTGAGTTATTTAATGTTGATGTCCCTAAAGCGTAACTTGTCTCTCTTTTCATATTCTTGACATACATACTTTCCTAAAAAGCACATCGATTGGATCTCTAAATCTTTATCGTGGTACAATCTCTTTCGAAGGTTTTGCTAAATACATGGATTTAGAAACTGATACAAAAACTGACGAGGTATATCAAATCAGCATTGCACATGTGTTAAATCGTACGACAAACGTCACGAGTTCCCGCGGTGAATGTTGATAAGCAACGATATCCTGGAAGTCATCCGCCTGCTTCCCCTCTCCCACGTAGTGTCGCGATGCAATCTTCACAGCTTCCACTGATGATATTATCGTCTTTATGCCTACTGTTCGCTTAATCTATGGCCTTAATCTATTTTTTAAACAGTGTTCAAACCTCCCATAATTTAGTAACGGCAATCTGTTAACTGCTTTTGTATTATTTAAACATAATTTTCACTTCGTTGCTTAGGAGACCTATACCTAATTGAAAACCTCTGCGCCATGATGATAATGAAATGATAATTATATATGTTAATAATTCAAATACCAATAGTTTATAAAAATTGCTTATATAAATCAAAATATAAAATATACAGGTAACATAGCTTCCATATTTTATTTTTTATGGGAATATCTAACTACATGATTTAATGCTAGCTATCTAGCTAGCTTATAATTATTCTTCTTCTTACAGTGCCGTCTGGTGAAGGTTGAATTAAATTTAATTATAAAAGTTAATTAAAACTGTTTATACATA
>DWLS01001983.1:0-19472 GCA_018246255.1 Pachliopta kotzebuea
TTATGCGACATTATTATTTCGCTTAGATTTTCCCTACTTATATTCTTGTCCATTCTCATCTCTATATCTATCCTATCGCACCCACAGACCCTTACCCAAAAATACGAAGGGGAACGAGTAAAAAAAAAATACCTTGCCTGCTCGTGGTGTACCCTGCTAATCAATAAACGAGGCTCTGGCTCCTCACCAACTCGCTTTGGAACAGTGTGATGGAAGATAGCCTAAATCGCTGCCACAATATGGGGGGAGGCCTATATCCATCAGTTGATGTCTATATCCGCTGATGACGATGATAGTACAAAGGCTTTAGTTTCGAATGGTTCGTTTCATAATATTGAGTTTCCTGTCAATTCTTTTTCGACAAAGATGTTTTGATTTAACAATTAATGTGAAGTTGGTATTGTAGCTGGCAACCCTGGTAGACTTAAGTGGGACATATCAGGTTGTCTCGCATTGTCGCGCAGCCGCGGTCACCGCGCGCGCCTGATGGATGTGCGCGATGATTCTACCACTACCAAATTGATATATTACTGCTACACATAACCGTGGTAAAATCTTACTAGTGTAGGTTACTGTTTACTGGCGGTACGTCTCTGTTGCCGGAGACCATCTAGGTACCGCAGCTCCTATTGCATCAGACAAAGAGTACTGTACGAACATTACTATGTTCCATTTTGAAGTTTGTTATATGTTAGTGATATTATTATGATAGATTACTGGAGTAACGAGATTACTAATGTCCCTACGAATTGAGCGGAATATGGTGCTGTGTATACCATCTTAACCACTGCCACGTTATTATAGACGTCTATTCACATTATAAAAAAAAATTATATATAATATTACACTAAAGCAATGATTAAAAAGATGTTTTAGAACTTAATATCTCTATTAAGTTCTAAAACATCTTTTCATTGTCTATGACATTTATTAACACGTTAAAAGGACAAAGTTACTTTGTACTTTAACTAATGTAACTTAATTTGTTTTAATCTTCATATTCTTGATAATATGACGTCAGCAGGAAACTGTTTGGATTTTACAGCGGTAATGTTTCGTACGCGAGTATATGGGACATTCCCCGATCGACCAGCTCACGATATTGATGCTGTATACAACACAACTACACTAATAGATGTGTACTAATCAGAACAAAGCTGCTGTTACGATCAGTATGCAGTATACGTCCGTGTTAAGCCAGCTCGAGGAATCAGCCTCGTATTATCAATCGCACTCGTGGGTGTTGAAATAATGAAAGGATACGGTATTGAATTTTTATCGTCTCCTGAAAAACACAAACTCTGTTAAGATTAAACTTTATCGCAAAGCAACTTCTTTAGCCAAAACAGTAGTGTACAAATACGGCTGCGCTTATATTTGAAAAGCGCTATAGTTAGTAAATTTACTGGGGTAACGAGTCTTGTGTCTCATAACGATGAGCACAATCTGCAGTATACCATCCTAACTAGTGCCGTAGATAGAACAAATGGAAGGCTTTCTTAAAAAAAGTAGAAATATTAAATTTCATATTAAAGTTATAGGTAAAAGGAGAATTACAATATAAGTTTATTTAACTTAAATCTGTTTCTCACCTTTTTTTTAATCTGTCTTAATTCAAAAGTAATATTAATACCGAAATATGTACCGGGCGACATGATCGCATAAGCGATACATATCGTGCATAACGATATATATAGCCCTGTTAAGTAAAAAGAAGAAATAATAAATATGTTCTTCCGTTACTTATTTATAATTAAAGTTAAATTTAAAAATATTTTAAAGTGTTACTATTATTCGATTGGTGATTTTGGATATCACATTTATAAATTTTAAGATACATAAAATAACAATAATATAGAAGCTACTTGACTCATCAGCATGAGTTCCCTTCTTCGAATTGAAGTTTGGCGGTCAGATTGTGAAAACAAATCCGGTCCTTAGCTGATGGTATTTAAATACGTTAACTTAAGTCGAAACCTTTAAAAAAATCAATTCAGTTATAAAAAAAATTCAAAGATTTATTTATCGCTGGATGTGTGACTGTGTCGTCATATGTCACACAAGACCTTTATCAGATATGCAGGTATGCGTGTGGACGGTATGCTGATGTGGTGCTCAGATTATGCAAGGCTTCCCCGCATGAGGCGGTGGAATTTTAAAAGCGGTTATTTTTAAACTTGACCAGCATTTCCATCAACAAGCGCCACATATCGTAATAATATTATACAGTAAATTTATTTCTACTTGTTAAGTATTAAATAAAGTATTGTTTGGAGAAAAGGAAAGTAACGAGTGCAACTTAAAGTCGCTTTAAAACCAAATATATTTTTATCATAATGAATTATACATTGGTAACTTGATTATAAAATAAATATAACATATAAATAAATAATTCTTTATTTCAGACGTAAGGTCCATATTAAGTTAGTAAAAGTTAGTAACAGTATACAGCTTATTTATTAAGTTAATTATGATAGTTACAAATTCTAAACTTAAATAAACAAACCCCTCACGACTTCTCTATAAGAAGTTTCCCCCAATGGTTTTAGGAGGACAATCAGGTCTTGTAGCTATCATCATCAAGATGCTGTTGGTACTACTTCGAAGATGTTGCACCATTATTATTATTTGAGATAACTCAAGTTCTCATCATGTCTACATACATACATTAACAGGTTACAACAAGGAGAATATACAAGTTAATTGAAGGTAGAGTAATTAAATGTGTACTTATGAGTATTTATATTTATGGAATAAAGTATTTTGTAAACATATATTACATAGTGTATTACATGTACTATATATGCGTTTGTTTTAAAGTATGTTTTTTATGTATATGTATTTCTAACTTGTACATTGCACTACCCATACAGGCTTTCGCTTTCACGAAGGTTAGCTGGTAGAAAACTCAAACTGAGTTAAGTTCGCCTGTACAACATTATTTTTTAGTATAATTAATATTTTGCTGTTACTTTACTTTATGTACAAAGTGAAATAAATAAAAAAATAAATTTATTACAATACAATCAAAATATTCTTACCAACCATTTTATAGATGGTATAATAAGTGGTGAAGGTGTGATGACTGTCAAATCTCTTTTTAGATTTATATTATAACCATCAAAATGGATGTTATACATGTTTAAAGGCAGCAAATGGAGGTAAATTCAGGCGTCGTTGAGGATTTAACTAGAGGATGTTGAACTGATGGCAAGTCTCTGTTACATGTACCGTCTTTGTAGGTACCACCGCGTACTTAACGGAGTTGTATGTAATGAAATGATTACAGTAACGAGATAATATCAAAGCGACGAGCGTAATACGGCACTGTGTATACGATCGTAAAAGTATCCACTTGTGGGTGAACGTTCTTCTGGTCTCGTCGCTTCATCGAATAATGAAGGTTCACGCTTGGCAGACGGCTGGTTGCGCAGGTACACAGCATGGAACCAGGTATACATTATGTGATCGAGGTTACGCACACAGCCGATAGTTCATTGAGTAATCTCCTCGTGTCCGTTGCATTACAGTCACAAGTTTCATTTGGATATATTATATAAACACTCGCTCTTTACACATCCACATAACTATTCAAACATTTGTCTCTTTAACCAATAAGTTCTCCACTTAATTTTATATTGTTTTCCACTTAATTTAGATATATAAAAGAAAGTATTTTTATTACTTCCTCGCCTGTTTCAATCTCATGTTTTTATAATAAGTGAAAGTACGAATCGCGAATGTATTATTTAAAATTGTTTTTGATTAAGTTATGTATGTGAGGCTTTGACTCGCGAAAGTTGTTCTGGTCTAAGTTTTTATTTACATTTTCATTTATTATACTATAACAACTATCAGAACGTTGGTTTTATTGTCACACGTAATTTACTGGTGGTAGGTCTCTATTGACGGAGAACATCTAGGTAGGTACCGCCGCGGCTCCTAATTTTACTCCTCAATAGTAATATGTAAACATTACTATGTTCCTGTTTAGAGATGTTGTATGCTGGTGAAATTACTGAGGTAACGAGACTTGTTACCTTACGTCTCAAGGCAAGGAGCGCAATGTGATGCTCTATATACAATCTTAACGCGCTATGTTATAATGGGCAAGTATATCACTTGCCATCAGGTGACCGCTTTACTCGTCTCTTAGCTAAGTCGAATACAAAAAAAAGTAATTAATAGGGAATACGGGTTGAAAAATTACTATACATCTTTTTCTGTCAATCAGTCCTCTAGAAAGTTAATTACAGTAATTAATTACATAATGTAATTGATGGTCAAATTCTGGTAATGAAGAGGCGTTTAAAGAAGAATAAGGATATATTAAGCTTTTCCCTCTTCTATATACTTATAGATAAGCATATGAAGCTTGTCTAGTAGGAGACTCCTTTCAGCAGTAACACCTACTTTTGTTTCTTTTAATCTATACAATTATATTAGGATTATAGGTTTTTTTTTCTATTTTTTGTTCATTTATATTATTACAAATAAGTAAGTGTAATATCATTTTGTGCTATCAGCATATAGGAGTTAGTTTATCTCAAATTGAAATTACACATTAAAATATACAATTGGCTCATACAAAATTGTGAAACTTTGTGCACCCATAACTCGACAACCCGACCACATACCAACAAAATTCCAACGGCTCTGATCTTATTTAAACGAGAGCTGTTTGTATGACAAATTTCAGCACCAGCTCCTGCCCCTTGTAGTTCTAAAGATTGAAAATTTTTGACGGACAGACGGACATTGTCGTTTAAATAAGGATATGTCGCACATACATTGTAAAAATGCTCTAAAATCAACGTGTGTGATCAACATATAGTTTCTTAATTTTAATAATTAATCAAAGCACTGTGTAACAACATACGAAATTAAACTTGTGCAATAAATAAGAACAATACATCGTAACGTAACGACGCATACAACATATAAATCGAATCCGCGACCTCGTTGTGTAATTACAATTGAATCGTTGCACGTAACTTGACGGTTAAACACTTTATGCTGTTGTAATAACAACAATATTTGCTTGTGTTGAATCTGTATTGATTTATGACAGAACAAATTATATGTTAGAAGTATATTATTAATAATTTAAACGCTCCGTTAAATGATTAAACGGTTGACCTTTTAACAGGAAAGCCAAGTTCGATCCTAATGCGATATGTTAAGGAGTGTGGATGGTCTCGTCCAATCCGCCTATTTAAATAAAACTACTCGTTATAATCACCATTAACCTTTTTTTTATTGGCTGTTCGACATAGGCTTTCACCAATACCGTCCACCATCAACCATCGATCAAAATTCGTTCGCTCTTATCATCGGTGAATTTGAATAGAAGGAGGCCTCTCACACCCTTGTCTTGTATGCAGCCTTCAATCCAAGATTTTCTTCTTTTCTTTAGCCGTCAGGTACTATATACACGTGGCTTACCCACTGTTACTTCAGCTATTGAGAGCTGTGTCAACCACTTTAGTTCTCATTTTATAGTCTTCGTTCTGGGTCTTGTCTCTCAGAGAAATGTTATACATACCTCTCCCCATCGCATGTTATGTGACTATTAGTCTATTAGGTATATAATCATTATGAACCGATAAAGGCCAATGTTTTTCTCGTCAAAGATCTCCACTACAAGCGGTCTTTCGCTATCTGCTTCTAGCGACCTTCACCAAATCGACGGTCCACCTCATATACTCAACATATTTAATTAAAACTTAATTTTTTTTTCTAGTGTATAACCAAGATTATATTGTAAGTAATCACTAATACATTGTATAAAAAAAAAAAAAACAGTATAGATAAACATAAAACTCGATCGCGTTGACTAT
The DNA here is from genome assembly GCA_018246255.1 of Pachliopta kotzebuea. Taxonomy (NCBI): domain Eukaryota; kingdom Metazoa; phylum Arthropoda; class Insecta; order Lepidoptera; family Papilionidae; genus Pachliopta; species Pachliopta kotzebuea. Next base: position 5,841 of record DWLS01001983.1, read on the forward strand.
ATTTAAATGGATCAAAAACAGTGAACTTACTACCGTTTTATTTGCGTCCACTCAATGGCAACATCGCTTTCTATATATACTACGGAACACGCTTCACGTTTTTTGCGGTGTTCATCTTATTGGTTTTTGTAAATAACGGTGACGTCACTATCTATTCACTCTTTTTACGTGAGAAAGCGGCGACAAGAGCTAGACGTTCACCTTATGGTGAGTGATACTTGTCTAACAATATCGATCTAGTTTTTTTAATTAAATAGTTCCAACCGGTTATGTAGAACATAGATTTAATTTATTTATAAATATTTATTTCTATGTATATTCTCATCATTATCAACCGTTTTTTTTCACACCACATTCTCATTAAATTTCTGTTCCTCTTCAGTACATCACCGCTCAGACTTTAGTCTCCGCTTTACAAAATCTCATTTTATATTGTACATGTATTATTTATGTTTTACACACAACTTTGTATTATTTATTGTGTATTGTTAGGATGATATACACAGCACCACATGTTGCTTATTGCCTTGAGACATATTTTAATATACGATTTTTTTTATTGAATGAAGCGACGACAAACGCAAGGCCTCTTGATTTTTACGTTATTTAATGTGTGAAGTCTCTTTACCCCTATTATTTCTCTAAATTACAACACCTTTCAAACCTGAACAAAGTAATGTTTGCAAGTACTGTATAAGATGAATTGTATGATGAAAATATGTCTTTTATATTATTAAATGATATTTTGATATTCTTTAATATCTACTAGATAATAGTATAATTTTCACGTTAAAGTTTTAGTGCGTAAATTAAGAAACCTGGGGTAATAATAAAACGGATAAAAATATCTCTCTATAACCGGTCGTCTATAATTCTCTTCAAACAAATGCCTCGGTTGTATCGTTTTCGCTATAACCGGGTATAATTACTAGTAATTGGTCGCGTAAGGCACTGGCGGCGAAAGTTGTGCGAAACTGGATTCGCGAGTTAGACGATCGATTTGGTTATCGAGATTGCTAGAGAGTGTCGATGTGAGAGAATTCTTGTTGCTCATTGCGCTTCACTCCTCGAATCCGCTTTAGGCCAGCGTGGTGGGAAATGTTTGAAATACTTCCTTTATTGGAGGAGGCTTATGTCCACCGGTGGACCAAAATCGGCTGTTGATGATTGCCCTTCACACCTCTATAGCGTATATGCATGTTTCTAATACTTTATTATTATTATAAATTTCCTGTTCCGGGGACCTTCTAGATGGTACCCCCGCAGCTCCTATTTTTTAATACCACTAAGATGACAAACAGCGTACGGCTTGCCTGATGGTAAGCAGTTACCGTAACCTGTAGACGCCTACAGCATTGTAGACACCACTGGCACTTTGCTGGCCCCAAAGGAACCTTATCATACCTTTTTGCCACATACAAATAGTAATATGCAAACATTACTGTGTTTCAGTAAGAAAGGCGCTGTAAGCTATTGAAATGCCTGTAGTAACGAGACAATACTATATATCTCAAGACGGCGAGTACAATGTGGCTTTAGTGTATACCATCTTAACTATCGCCGCGTTGTGTGCAATATCACTTATATTCAGGAGCAGGCCTTACTCGTCTCATAGAATCCTTATTTAAACGACAATGTCCGTCCGTCCGTCTGTCTGTCAACAATTTTCAACCTCGAGAACTACAAGGGATATGAGGCTGAAATTTATCATACAGACAGATCTCGCTTAGATAAGATCAGGGTCGTTGGAATTTTGTTGGTATGTTATCGGGTTCCCGAGTTTTTGGTGCCCAGTTTCAGAATTTTGTATGGGATACTTGCATAAATAATCGCAGTGGTTTGTCTAAAATATCCGGCAATTTATATCCGACATGAAATGCAATATAAACAAAAAAAAATCTATAGAAATCTAGCAATGTACAACTAGTAATAAATCGTTTACAAATTATTTGTTAATGTTTACATGCAGAAAAAAAATTAATTGAGTCACGTCGCCGCAGTAGCTGTCCTGGTCACAAACACTTCGCCCCTAAAAGACAATCAATTGACAAATAACTTAAAGTTATATATGTATACATATTATTTAATTGTATAGACTAACTTGTTTAGGTGCTCACTTGATTGTAAGCAATGATATATATAAATATAATCTGCTTTGTGTGTTTAATAATAGTGTTGTTTTTTGGTATGGAGGGGAAATCTTCAAAAGGTACCTTGCTTCAGGATGAAGTCAGAGTTACGTGGGATTCATCATCATCGGCCGAGAGACGTCCCCACTTGTGGACATATCCTTCCTCTAAAAATCTCCTCTCCGATCGATCCTCCACTGCCCGCATCCAACGGTTCAGATCGTTGGTCAATCTTGAGGGCTTCCTAGCACTACCACTGTTTTTAAGCAGTCTCCACCTTAGAACATGCTTTTTTTTTCTACCAGGCGACGGGACGAGCGAAACGTTCACCTGATAGTAAGTGATAAACTTGCCCATTACAACGTAGCTCTGGTTAAGATAGTATACACAGCACATGTCCACTATGTTGCCTTGAGACATAAGATTTTAAATCTCATTACTATAATAATTTTCTTAGTATACTGCACCCTTTAAACCGGAATACAGTAATGTTTGCACATTACTTTTTTACGGAAGAAAGAGGAACAGCGGTGGTAACTACCTAGACAGTATCCACTTCAATCTGATGTTTAAGTTTTGGTGATCCTCAGAGGATATATACATATACATTTAAAACATCATGCTGATCCGATGAAATAATGTATTAAACTTGACTAAAAATTTTAGTCAACTCGTGTGAGGTTTTCATATTTCGTCTAAGATTTTATGAATTTCAATTTATCTAGATTATATCAAACCACTAAGAGAACGGTAGTTTAAGATAATACGACTTTAATGTTTATTCCGATGTAATATAAAATAAATTGGTGTATTCCGCTTAGAGCAGGCGGCCCCCACTGAACGTTGATTGAATTGAAACGGAGCCGGCTCTATGTTCAAACAGCTGTTGTACCATATGGCACATAGATGTTACTGTTTATCAGTCAACGTGGTAGCGAACACTATAGTTTCACATCACGTTGTATTCTTTATAACAAGCGTGTAGCCATGGACTGCCGCAGGCTGTAGATGATGGTGAAGCTTCTTACCATTTTTATTTCCATTTTTGTGATATTATGATGCTGTATCCTGTCTTCTAGTAGAGTACTTCATCAGCTGATAGATGTCCACGTGACCTCCACCAAATGTGGGAGGATTTGGACTGTCTCCCACCACGCTAATACGTTGGTAATTAGCAGGGTGCATCACGAGCAAGTAAGATTAGCTTGGGTCCTATGAGATGTGTGGAATCCCTTACAACCTCTCTACTAGAGAGGTTAAATCTATTAAGTAATTTTGTTCGTAGACATTAAACTTACGCATTTATAAAATTTATTATGGATAAATTTGTTTCACTTCGTTACTTTCCGGTTATAATGTTAGTCCGTCGTGACGGTTAAAATTTCATTCGTTACACTTGACCCAGAAGCCGTTAATGTGGCGGGACATCGATTCTGCGACGTGTTCGGTGTTAACTTGGGATTAGAGATTTATTATATTATTTAATAATATACCATAAAAGTAATAATATGCAGAAACTATTCATACAGAAAAATTTCATATAATAATTGACAATATTTCTCTTTTAGCAAACAGTCCTTAGCTACACATTTTGAAAGTCTTATTTCTTAAAAGTTGTAATTACCAATTCATATTCATACAAATATTATAATTAACAAGAGGAAACGTGTTACTAAGGAATATTTTTAGATTTGCAGACTAATTGGCAGCTATGAGTTTAAGTCAAGGTCATTTTGGTGCTGCGTAACTGTAATGGCCTTAATTTTATCAAAAGTGCATTGTTTAACAAAACTGTATAATCAATTTATATCATTCTAATATGTTTATCATCACATAGAAAACATTGTTAGGTACTTAAAAATAAAGTTTTATTTGTATTGTGAACATGCTTACGATTGTATCCTCCTGTCGGCGGTATAATAAATATAAAGTAAAAGACGAACAACAAGCAAAGTAAAATAAATAAAGCTAGAGATGTAATCTAAGTAAATGCGTCTATGCCAAATCGCGGTCCGTTTGGCCCCGTTAAACACTGTTACTTGGCACGCCTGTTGGCAACTCTTGGGAACTCGTCGCCAGCGAGCAGTTTTCGTGACAGCCTCACTTAACTGCCCATTACCGATGTCGCTTTTGCAGTTAATTTTAATACCTGCTTTAACGCTAGCCCGGTTAAATAGTTGCAAAGTCACCTTTTAGCTTAACTTTAGTTACACCGGAAATTGAGACTAAGTGATACTTCCTTCTCTCTCTTCTAAGTCGTATTTCCTCATAACTGAGGATCGTGGTCATCATGTATATTGAAGCACACGAAGACATTCCTGGCAGTTATAATGGAGTGATGTTGCCATTGCCTTCTCCATTCCACATACTAGTCAGATAGCTGATGGTCATCACATAGATATGTAGGTTTCCTCACGATGTTCTCCTTCACCGTCGAAGCGCGTGGTATTAGTTGGTGTTATACTAACTGCACGTAAATTGCAAAATTCATTGATGCAGGCCAGATTCGAAGCCGGTACTTTCAAAGTGGATGGCTGGCGTTCAAACCACTAGATTATCATGACTTCGATATTTCCTTATTGAAATGAAAAACTAATTTTTTTGCTAATTTTAATTTATGGTCTCGACCTTATGTTTTCCAATATGTTGTGTATTGGGTCCCAAACAACTCACGGAACCCAAACCATCCTCTCCTGCACGTGGTGCAACAAACGAGGCTCTGCTCTCCCGTCCATTCCACATAGGGCCAACAGAGTGAGAGATAGTCTAAATCCTCCAAATATTGGGTACAGTAGACGTCTATCGGCTGATGATAGGTTAATGTGTTTTACCATCACAGACTACATCGTCACTTAACATAAGTTAAGGTCATGGTCAAGCATTAACCATTATAGATAAAAAAAAACAAATTGTAGACGAGAAAAAAAAATGTTTTAGTTATGAATTTATCATTACATCAACCGATAGACGTCCACTGCGTAGTTACAAATTCACAGATTATAAAATTAAAATATAACAGCCGCTCAGTCATTAAAACTAGAGATTAATGTTGCACCAGAAATGTTATAAAACTGTTAACAACTCTCGCTGCATACACATCTGCATGTGTTCAGTAATCACTGACCGATGAATAGAGATGCATTAGCTTGCATATGCATTAGGTGTGTGCCGGGTACCGGTCGGCGGGTCGTCGAGTGGAAACAGTCAGTGAAAGTCAAACTCTGATGAATGGACCGAGCTGAACATATTCACCGCTCTTCGTCAGCCACCGCTCATGGTATAGACACGAGTGCTTACACCAGGAGTCTGCAACCTGCGGCTCCTTGGATGTGAACCTGGAGATCTTTGGTTCCACACGCAAATACTATATAACAAAAAATTTAATAAAAATCATTACGAACCTATTAAACAGGATTAGTCACAATTTTGTAATGAATAAATATACATATTTTTTAAATATTTCGTTGGCAAAAAAATTGCGGTTCCTTAAAAACTATGGAATTTTGTAAATTTTAATTCTTGACTATTCCAGCTTAAAGGTTGCCAACCCTTGGCTTACATAAATATTTATACTTCCGGGGGTTTTCTAATATCATTACTGTTCCAGTTTAAAGGGTGCTGTTTGATTGTAAATTTACTTGAATAAGAAGACTTAACATTACATGTTAAGGCGACGATTATAATGTGGTGTTGCATACATATCTTAACTAGCGCTGCGTCGTTTACGCCTTGCTTATTCCGTCGCCCTGTCGGTTATAAAAAAAATTTAATTCCAGCGCTATATGTCCTGAAGTCTAGTTTAAAGTAGGGTTTTTCAGCCACAGACTGGCCGGCTACCTACATTACATTGTAAGTCTGCAGCTATAACTGCATCGCTATGTGTCAGTTATCAATATATGAAAGATCATTTACAGTGCTTGTTGAGATCTTCACCATCCATACTAGTATCGTCGAACAAATAAAATTTTAGTAAATTTAAAATTTGAATAGCGAAAGTTATACTGAAATTTCATAAACAAGTTTTGAAGTATAATGATAACTTAATCTAAGTAAAGATTTAGTATGCTAAATAGTGTTACAGTTGAGATGACGAGGTGCGAACTGCGGTGTATAGCTGTAATCACTTTAGAGGAAGTTAATCCTTTAGTATGCCGCCGTCTGCGGTTCAAGTGAGAAGCTGGCGCGATTAGCGGAAGCGATTTGACCTTGACACGGTTCCCATGCCGTTGGTAACTTACACTATAGATAAGTTTAGGAGCTAACAGAAGAAAGATCTTAATCTATTCTGTTTATAATACGTGTGAAATATTTTGAAATCAAAGACAGAAGAGTTACATTGTATAACAGTTACAATGTTTTAGCTTAATATATATATTTATTATCTACAATATGATACCTTAAATTTACATAGTGTTAACTGAACATGGGACCATGAATGGTAAAGCGCGTTTAACCCTTTTTTTTAACGTATACGTTAATGCTTGACCACGATCCCATCTGGTGTTAGGTGAAGATGTGGTCGATGATGGTAAAGCGTATTAACCTAGAAAATGCCTATTCACTCTTTTCTTGAAGACTCATATATTACCATTAGAACATAAGAATGTTATATAACAGAACGGAATAAATCTTAAAACTATACTTCAGGAGTTGTGGTGCTGGAATCACAATTTTATTTTCGGCGTGGCAACGAGACAGTCAAGACATTCACCTGATAGTAAGTGATACGTTTGCCCATAACAAGGCGCTGGTTGAGATAGTATATACGACACCACATTGCGCTCGTCGCCTTCAGACGTAAGATTAGTCCCGATTTAAACAACAATTTTACTAGCATACAGCATACTTCAAATCGGAACACAGTAATATTTGCACATTACTATTTGGCGGTAGAAACAGGAGCTGTGGTTATACCTACCTAGACAATCTCATGTAACGGAGACCTACCACCAGTAAAACTTCATGTTATCAAGTAAACATTTAAGGCAATGGCTGGTCGCTTATTTAATTACTTAGCCGAAGTTTATGGTAGTAAAGACTGCCTTCAGTTTTACTACCAAAAACCTTAAAAATAATACTAACGCCAGAAATACATTATACTAATGAAACTTTCGTGTCCTGCTTTTTCGGCTAGCAAAGAACACCTTGTCATCATTACTAGTTCCCGTCACATTTCCGTTCAGGTTTAAAAATGATTTTGTCCAAAATTCCAAGGATTTTGGTATCGTTGTTTATTTGTCCGTAAGTAGATACAAAACAAAATTAATATATATGCTACTTTACATCATTTGCGTCGTTCACACACACGTCATATATAATAGCCTCTAGCGCTACGGCTGCGCACGCGCCGGTAACAATACGCCGACGTTTATTAAATCTTACCGGCATATTAATTTAGACTTTAATTAATCATTACTCAATCCATTTCCTTCTTTAAACTAACTTATTAAGCAACTAAGTAAATAAAAGGAAAATAATTAAATGGAAAATCTTATCTAATAGTGCTTTCGTACTCGTTCTATGAATAAATAGGTTAGAATGACTATTTTAAATGTACAAGGATCTTGATTATACAGAATGCATTTAGGGTCTACTAAGAATTTTATTTCAAAAATTAACTAAAGGTATAATTCTTGTAGTCTAAAAATCTTAGTAAAGGTGCAATAGTGATTATTTTTTAAATTTGATGAACCGGTAAGACGAACAAGGCGATGATAGGTGATACGTTTGGTTTAGTCTGATTACTATGGTATACATAGCACCACATTACACTTGTCGCATTGGCAAGTAAGGTACAGCACCCTTCATACTGGGATACAGTAATGTTTGCAGAGTACTGTTTTTCGGCTGCGATAGGAGCTGCGGTAGTACCTACCTAGACGGTCTGTAGCAACAGAGACATACTACCAGTATGTTTATTCTACACCAAATACTTCAACGACTATCATTGTATGTCTTTTGCTGAAGATAGTCAATGTTCACAACACCTTTTTTGTCGCGGGAATTTTTCAAAAGATACCTGCCCCTGAAGGGAAGTCAGAGTTATATAGGACCCTGGGTGGACATCCTGAGTGCATTGCGGAAAATCCTGGGATCTATGGAATTCACCGGCGTCTCCCTGCACTGCTGCTAAGCACATCTCGGGGACAACTTTTGCCGCCCTAGCATAGACAGTATGCCGCGACAGAATACGAGACCACTTCGTACTTTTCGTCCAACCAATTGGTAATAAGGGCCCCCAACCTCAAAGCCTGTGATCCCCAAGACCCTTTCAGTCTCCTCCTACGACAGGCAGGGCTTACCTTAGTCCTATTCTTGGTAGCCCGAAACTACAGGGCTATCACAACAGTACCTATATTCCCAAATTAATTAGCAAGCATTCCTATTTAATCTTACCGATAGCCACGTTTATCAATATTCATACTCCTATAGTTTCTTTGATCGATAATATAAAAGTTATATCTATTACAAGTAAAACATGATTCATTTATCGATAAGGACATAAAACTACAATAAAAATATTAATTTGGATATCGCGAGCTTTATTAACAATTCTATGCTTTTCAATAAATATACTTGGGAGTATGATAGACGTATATGTAATTTATCTTATTCTAATACTTTGAATGTTGATACAAATAGGTACAGCGAAGTATTGCGGCGTGAAAGGAGTTAACTGTAGCATAAACAATTCCACTTCGGCATTTTACAACTCCGCTTTAAAGCTGCACTATCAATGGATTTTCTATTTGTAGCCACAAACCCGTTTGCTTACGAGGCAGAGGGTTCACTGACTTTAACAAAACGATGTTTCATTAATAATAATTAAAATCAATTATTATATAGAAATATCACTATAAAATCCATTGTAAATACATTATTTGCTTCAATACATGATTTGGTATCGAAGATTTAATATAGTAATATTATCTTAGTATCCTTATTTAAACGACAATGTCCGTCTGTCCGTCGACAATTTTCAATAGGTCAGTCAATAGGTAGGAGCTGTTGCTGAAATTTGTCATACAGACAGATCTCGCTTAGATAAGACCAGAGCCGTTGGAATTTTGTTAGTATGTGGTCGGGTTCCCGAGTTGTGGGTGCACAAAGTTTTACCATTTTGTATGGGCCATTTGCATATCTTAATCGATCATTGTATTTTTAACTATACTTTAAGCAAAACAAATTTTAGTTTTTCAAAAAATGCTCATGATTTTTCAAATTTCTTTAATCTAACCGCTACTAGGAAACGGCAATTAAAGTATAAAGTGTTTCCGTTATAAATTAGATTCCTAGACACGTCCTCCGTACATAAGAGGGGGAGGGAAGAGGAGCGGGTGGCAATAAATTGCTTTTAGGGTCGTGTTACGGCGCACTCGTAATGCTCGCTCCTTGAGGCAGGTCGAGGCGACATTCTTAACTTCAAAGAGTAAGCAGGGTCTAGCAGCAAACAGATCCGACAGAGCGTTAATTTACTCTTATTTAGTATAACAAATTGTACATAAGAGTTTCTTTTTATATACAAATAATAACAAGGCCGTAGATGGGGAAGTTTGTACGTCCAGAATAATATCTGCCTAACATTACTTGACTGCTGGTACATTAATATCCCCATGTCTTTATTATCAGGGGGTTTTACATGTCCTCACCATTATCAAAACTTGTATACAGACATCCGGAATCGAACCAACGACCACTATGTTTCAAAGTGAAGGATTAATATTATTGACAAGGATGAGTAATGCATAAATATAAAATCTTATGCATAACATTATACATTTATCACATTCGCTGTTTACTTTCAAAATACTTTAAAATTTCAAGTCAATCATCATCATCAGCCTGCAGTAATCATAGGTTCAGTTATTACCAGGCACCTTACGCAGATTGTCACTCCATCTGTCCAAGAATCAATATACACATAATGAATTAAACAATTTATAACATGAATTAATAAATTACAATCTAACTTAAACATGTACCGATAACTTTAAAATTATTTTTTTAAGTTAAGCCTTTTCTACCTAATAACATCTTTGAATGATCTCCTGACTTTGGGAGGAATCTCTTCCTACAAAAATCACTTTGCTAGTTACATTTAGTAAGTTTCACTCGTTAGTGTATCTTTTTAAAATGCCTTTTTAATACTAAAGTTTAGCCATCAGGTTTCTACTGTAAATTAGTACATAACATTACTAAATTAGTAGGCGTTATCCGGATGATATATACTACTAAATTTAGTATTTCAGTGTATACATCGTACACATTTACGAAGTATACAATGTAGTATTTATTTGTAGCTACAGTAAGTTTCTGCGAGTATTTTAACTATAATGTAATTTTTATTAACACATACTTTATTAATACTATGGAATATTACTGGTGACGGTCAATAGAAACACATTTTAATAGTATCGTTCATTATATAGTTATATGATTTAATTACTGAAACGTATATTACTATTTTTGCTATAATATATATATATATATATATAAATAGTTTGCCTTTCTTAACCAATCGATAAGGAGAACAAGTGGCTTATACAAAATTGTGAAACTTTGAGCAACCACAACTTGGGAACCCGACAACATACCAACAAAATTCCAACGGCTCTGGTCTTATCTAAGCGAGATCTGTCTGTATGTATAATTTCAGCACCAGCTTCTTGTAGTTCTCGAGTTTGAAAATTGTTGACGGACAGACGTACGGACGGTCATTGTCGTTTAAATAAGGATACATTAATTATGTAAATATTTGTCTGTTATCATTCAATGGACTCCCACTGCTGGACATAGTCCTTCTCATAAGATCTCAATTCCAATTCTGCCTGTACTGCTTCCATTTTTCATTCAGCATCTATTTATCTTTTTTTTTTCATTCAAAGGTTAATACTTGACTAGGATTTAATGTCTGAGGTGGTAAAGCACATTGACCTAGTAGTTGCTTGTTCACTCTCGATTTGAAGATTTACGATATAACTTTATAGAGATCTATTATACTTTAGTAGTTTTTGTTATACAACATGCTTTGAAATGAGTACTTTAAATTTAGACTTGAATTTATATGTTTTATGTCAGTCTCTTGCAATGTATTTACTTTATAAAATAAAACGCATTCGCGTGGTTATATGTGTTGATTCTGGTTTATCGCGCGCCCGGCGCCGTTAAAAGGTTGTGTAATAGAATAAATTACATGATAAGGCTGGTGTTTTATGGCGATGCGTGGTGCGCAGATGGTGAATAAGCACCCGCCACTGTAATTGAAATGTTTGCGCGTTTGTTTAACGTAAGAAACTTGTCTATGATTTTTTAAAGCGCGCCGGGTAGGTACGAGTTGGTGACTATACGTTAATTCGTTACTTCTAGACGGTCGGTCTGCCCATTATGGGGTTTACAGAGATTCTATGGACTCGGTGAACTCATCCTTTATTACGTTGTTGAACGTTTTTACGCGCATTTATGCGCCTTGCGCGCGATGTGTCGACGTTACTGCAAATGTCTCCCCGTTTACAGATTGCGTTGCAACGGAATTACATAAATATGTATAGCGTGAACGAAGTGACATGTGTTTCATATTAATGTAATTAGAGGCTAAAAACTACTAACTGCTATATGAATAGAAATTACATATTTTAAACTACACTGAAAATACTTAAGTCATCGTGATGCAACTTATATGTAATATTGCTTCAATTTAAATCTGTAGATTACTATGAATTTATATCAAAGCTCATTACCGAAAATTAATGTATAATTTCTGTTTTGCTGTACTTTTTTTTATATGCACTAGTCAATACAAATTTATCGTTTGTATATCTAAATACAACTACTACTCCTCTGGCTCACTAGTGTACCAGAGTTAGCTTTACAACCTGCCTCTTGACAGTCCACTGCTTGGAGCTTGCGTATCTCATGCATTATGGTATCTTTCCACAGATACCAGGACCAGTCACTAGTCGGTGTTTTCAGGTAGGTATAGCCCATAGTTTCCGCTGAAGGAACCAATTAAGACAGAGAGAAAATATCTTCAAAAAAAAATGTGTATGCCAGAATAGTTCACGGCAAAATTAGGATTCAGAATGTAATAGAAATACGTGAGAGAAATTAAAATAAAATAACACCAAGGAATGTAAACAGATAAGAACAAAGGTAAAATAGGTGAGAACAGAAATTAAACTCCCTGTCCCATAATACGAAGGAACAAAACAAAAAAATTAAAAAAATATATATTAGGGTTAGAATTTTCGACCTTTGATATTCAATCCGCTTTTCATAACTATTCCTAAGCGTTCCTTAATATTATTGATACATAAGACTTTTTGAACCAGCTCAGCTCTGGTCAGATTTGACAAATAATTTAGAAAGAGATCTACGTGAATAGATTTCTTTGTCCACTCCAAAGCTAGTTACCAGTATTACCACAACTACCATCTATACACAAATCCCAATAGAATATATTTGTATCCTCATTAAACAAATGGTTTAATTAGGAGTATGTACAATTACCTAATTGTTGGTAATTGGAACTGAGCCGGGGACTATTAAACAAGGCGAGCGGTTATTTCATTACAGATTTACGCAGTCCGGGATTACAGTTTAATTTTACCCAAAACTCATTCTAACTGGAATACAATATTTTGCATAATATTCCTAAGTAGTAGAAATAGTATTCAAATTCTTCAGAAAGAAATATTATTAATATATTAAGTTCTTATACGACGTATATCTGTTTGATATGTTTACAATGTTTCATTATATACAAAATAAATTAAAACTAAAAATTTTCTACAACCAACATCATTTTTTTTAGCAAAGTGACAAGACGTTCGTTCACTCGTTAATAAGTGAAACGCTTGCCCATAACATGGCACTAGTTAATATAGTATATACATCACGAAATTGAGCTCGTCGCCTTGAGACATATGTTAAGTCTCGTTAGTACAGTAATTTTATTAGCTCACAGCACCCTTCAAACCCGGAACACAGTAATGTTTGTCGGCAGATATAAGTGCTGCGGTGGTACCTATTAGTATAATATGAGTTAGTAGAATAAATGCTATTTGGGGCTACACAAAAACCACAAACATCTGATTACCACGACTTTGAGCAAGCATTTTGAGAATCCTAAATATAGATCTCCGACACAAAAGCAATTCCGACACGCTTGTACATGTGGACGTGTAACAATGTGAAGTAATTTTTTTATAATCAATCCTGCTTCCGGCGATTACCACCGGCCTCATGCGTAAACATTGTAAACAGATTGATACGAAAGATAATGTAAACATACTAAGTAACTACATATAAAAGCTGTTGTGCTTACTTGAAATTATACTTGAAAAACTCTCCTTATTGTGATTTTGTAACTTTATTTCTGTTACATCTTTTTGTGTCTTTCTCTTTTTTCGGTTTGCGCTGTAATATTTATCTATATATATTCTGGTGATGAAAGCGCTGACTCGTCTAATACGACGTATACAGCTTATCTGATGCTGGGCACGCG
>DWLS01001984.1:0-19469 GCA_018246255.1 Pachliopta kotzebuea
TAATAAATGAAAGCACAAATAATATATTGTAATATAAACGAATCATTACTAATATAAACAAAATGCAAGAGTTAGTTGATATATCAGACTGTGGTCTCGCGTCACCAATGTAGAACAACTGTTCCATGTGGCTCAATATAGTCTAAAATTCACAAACCTACCAGCCAATCTCTAGTAATAGAAAAACACTTTAAGACGGAAAAGAAGAAGAAACTAATCATATAAGAAAAGCTTAAAGTGGACATTATGTAGTCGCTTCTTCAAAATTTAAGATTTATACAATTTTTGGGATAGTCCGTTTTTGTGATTTGTAATTACAGTGCAACATGAAATTTCAATGAAAAAGATGCTGCTTACCCATGTTTTCAAGAATACGTTTGTGCATTTGTATTGCGCCTCATTAGAATAATAGGAAATTTTTAACAGTGTAATATCTACCAAAATCTAAATGATTATTTTTTATAAATGTAGAATACATAATTTAAAATCCTCTAACAGAAACTTAACCACTCCCGTAATCTCCTTTTAGCATTCATAGAATTTATTGCGTCCCAGTCCTCAAAGCATTACGTCCTAATGTCCGCTAACAATAGAATTCCCATTCTACCTGCGCCTTCCCTTTGTTCACTCACAAATCTGGGGTATTCGGAACTCTCGAGGGTTTTTTTGTACCGGGATCCCTTGTTAGCAAGTCCTCGGATAGATCTTCGTGCGGACAATGGCTGGTCATGTATTTATAAGTGGGTAGGGAGGCGGAGACACAGGTGTTGGAAGATTGAACTGTCTTAGTTACGGAAACAATTATTATTCAACTCGTTACTGACAGCTAGCTTTTTGGTTTTGAAATTTCACCCGTGGTATATTACTGTAAGCAAATCTATAGACTTTCAGATCTTCCACAATTTAATATTTTTTCTGACTTTAAACACTATTTAGATAAAGTACTAGCGCTATTTGTACGGAATCGGAAGAATTTAATCGATTGACAATTTATAATAAAACAACGATACCTGATTAACGTTGAAACGATCTATACGTAAAATTATATAATGTATCTTTATTGTCATAATTTTTTTTGTATCACTAATTAAGAGAGAAAGACTTACGAACATTGATGAACAACGCATTTTAACGATGATCTGAGAATCTCTCCGTCTACTATTCAGCAATAATTTTCGCAATAAAATTTCTGAAAATAATCAATGAAATAAAATGACTTATTCCTCAGATTGCCAGTCTATTCTCAGACCAACGTTAAAATGGGTAACATTTTTATAAGTCTTACTTTTCAAATCATTAATACAAAAAAATCGATTACAATAAAGAACCGATGTATAATTTTACATCTTGATCGTTCCATCTTTGATCAGATATCGATTTTTTTTTATTATAAATTATCGTCCGATTAAATTCTCCTGATTCCGTACAAATCGCGCTACGGGCGCGGCTGCCTTTTAAAATTAATGACATTTCTTTCACCGGTGCCCGCAAGTGTCGGTTACGGGGCCCCTACCTGACCCAATGATGTTTCTATTTAGCCATCAAAATACACTTTTTTGTTTCCCCGTATCTGTGAAACTAGTTTCGGGAATACAAAACAATTTCCTTTGTTGGCGTCCTTTAATGACTTTTCGACACCATTTTGCCGATTTCGGGCCCCGTTTACATTCTAAGAAACGGCCCGTGGTCTATTTCGCCTATTGTGGCGGTGAAAAGGTATCGATTTTGGTGCATTCTCGTCAGTCAAATGGGGTGTAATTTATGTGTAAGGTGAATGTGATAAATCCCGGGCTTTTCGGCTGCAGTCCTGTTATTATCGACTTCGATATTTCTCTTTGACTAGACTCTGACCGCTCCTAGATATATTAATTTTTCCACCTGATTAGCGGTGTGTAAATTTTAGTCACTCTGAAACGAAAAAATATATTTTGCTATTTATTAATGGTGTATTATTCGCATTTTATATATGTCGCCTCAGTAGCCATATGATCAGAATAAAAGTTAGAAAGAGAAAACTAGAAACCACCAACCTCGCATGGCATTACTGATCCAAAGTCCATATCGTGGTCGAGTACCTGCAGTCCTGCCTCCTCATACCTATTAAGTCTTGTGCCTATGTATACCCCTACTGATAATAAAGGTTAGCATACTTATAATAACATTATAAGGTGTATAAATTGCATAAGTTTAATTTCCTTGTGATTTTTTTAATTTTAATATTGTTAAAACCCCTGAGTTTAGTTATTACTAATTATTGCTCAAAATTGTGTATGGTTACGTTACTTTTGTGTGAAACAGATACACTTATCGGATTAGAAGCAAACGTCATACAAAACATAAGTAATTGCGCGTACTACTAACAACTACTGAGTTGACGTTAATCTGAGATAAGTTATCTAACTTCATACGTTTAGTAAGGCACCGGAAACGAATCAAACGAGAGTATTAAACAATCAAGCATTGAAGTGTATTTAAGTATTATCTTATCATTCGGACAGGCATACAGGATGCCCGCGTTGGCTCCCATCCGAGTGACAGGCTGATCCCAGGGTAAATTTCCTCGTTGGCAAACGAAACGCGATTGTGACGGAATCTGATAGGGGTCCGGTTTGTGGAGACGGCCTAACAAATTAAGGGGGTAGTTAAGAAAGATTCAAGGAGCGTTAGCTCTGTGTACACAGGAGATCTTATTAAACTAATGTTTGTTTTACGAATATTTGAGTTCATTTTATAGCTGTTAACTTTTACTTTGTTGGATGTTAACGGTGGGTTTGAATTTGTCCTGTGTTTCTATGAGTCATTGTGTATATAGTCTACCAGCTTATTTTCATTATCAGTAATATGTTTATAATAATTTTCAATCATTTAGGTTTCCTTATTGTAAAAAAACTAATAGCTGTTATGGTTCAGTTTTCATGTTTTAGTATTTGTACACACTTTTTGGTAGATTTTTTCGCTAGACCTAAAATATTGTCAAGTTATTTGTACGATTGCTGTTATAATAATTTGTAATTTGATGTTTCAATTCTATATTATTTAGTATTTTATAATAGTTTTACATTTAACTCAATACGTATTTCAATTTGCTTTAAGTAAATTTGCTATTTTTTACCCAAATTATTGTTTTTAAATAATCTTGTTTGAGGAAAATATTTTAATATTAAGGTGAATCTTGTGTAGCCAAATAATGGCTGGGTTGGTACAATTTCACTTCCCCTGCTACATAGTGCTCCATGGGCATATTTCACCATTGTCCAAAACAAACACATTACTCTCATAAGCTGAAGGCGATAATAACAGTTTGCCCCACCACTTAACATGTCGGTGCTAGCTACCGCGTCCGAACCTAGCTCACTTGTTCGTCATAGTGATGTGATCATATTTGTTACCGCTTTTACTATATATTACTATTTTTTATTTTCCAATATAATAGAATTAAATATTTAAAAGGAATATTGAATAAAATCTACAAATATGCACATTGTTATGTAACAAAAACTGAGATGTTTTGTGCCGAAAGAAGAAATACGTTATCGTCATTATCGAACTTCTGGTTAGATATTTTCTCCAATGATTTTTAATATAGTTATTGTTACAGTTAATCACTTGTATAATGTAAAGTTCAACATTAATAGTGTTGGTTTCTTGTTATTGCTAAGTAGGTGATGATGATGTTGAAAAAAGACAGAAAGCTGACCTTCCCACTATAAAGCATAATAGCAAAGCAGCAGAGAGAGGAGTAAAGAATATGAGTTATTTTTCTTATTATCTTTTTAGTTATAAGTATCTTTGCATATGACAACAAAAAAGATAAACGTAATAATCTTTAACATTAAGGGTAATTTAAAATGCAAGAGGGTTAGTATACCTAAAACAGATATTTTTATTTATTTAAATTAAAAAGTAAGAATATACATAATATGTATACATATATTATGTACAATAATTGAATAAGCTTTTAATATATTTGTAATAACAAATAGCTGTGTTATTTATAGCTGCAGGTGATAGGCCATCACTAGTAGCGGTGTTTGGACATAGTTATTATCTTGACGTTGATTTAGGCTGCGTGAGCGCAGGATTACGCCTTGGCGTTTAGTTTGTACGGAAAACATAGGTTTTTTTTTTATTCGAACCACTAAACCACTATACACTTGTTCAAGGAAAGTTTAATAGCTGATCAAAATATATAAAATTGTATAAATCACTTCGTTATGAATGGTATTTTGTACCCCAAGTCATGATTGGTACTCGTGTAAACAAGTGTTTTATGTCCTAATACAATTACAGTAAAAATAAGAATTCAAAAAAACTTACCAATAAAAATTCATCTAAATTATAGTGTTGGTTATAAAAATTAATTACATAACCCCTATAGATATACAAAGTAAATATAGTTTGTAGTATTTAAATACGTATGTAGTATTAGGAATTTAAATTGTAATGAAAAAGTTCAGCTTCATGATATACCAATGCGGTTAAATGCATAAATATGTTAAATATCTTGTAAAGTATTATATATATTTAAAAAATTTATGCTTTATGAGATTATGTATTTTCAAAAGTCACGGCTTTCTAGGATAGACACAATTAATTCTGAATCAATGAGACTGTTTATGGTGTGTAAATTAGAGGCGATATATTTAGTATTCTAAGTAAAGTTTTATAATAAAGCACTAATAGGCGGCTAATGTCGTAGTCCCGGAACCAGTTTTCGGTCGGAATGCGAGTGGGCGCCCGTACTCCGGTTCGAATCCCGGGTGTTTGGATAAGAAACGTTTCGGCCTACTGGAGTGAAATTGGAGTGGTCTACTTGGTCTCGAACGGGGAAATACGCCGCTTGATTGACTTTGAATCAATATGGATAAAAATTTTGTAAATTCTTACATATTTATCGTGAGAAATATCTTTCCGTAACAACAAGTTGTTTTAAAATAACTAGTTTATCTGAGATGAACTTAGTCAAATCAATATAGGTTAGTCTAATGTCGATAATAAATCTTTGTGTTTAAGAAGAGAATTTGTAGTAATTAATACTGGAAAAGAACTTGTTTTTATTTTCTTTACTATTAGCTACTTGTTCTTTATTTTACTTGGTGTTAATGATCAAAAGGTCGTGAATGGTTAAGCGCGCTCATCCAGATATTACCACAAACTTCACAACATGAACTGAAGTCTGAGAGGTGATGCTTGAAAGAAGAAGAGAAATGTAAAGGAAATATGGTATAAAAGAAAAGAACTTTTGGAAGATGAAAATAAGAATGTACACAAATTATGTATATATAAAATGAAAAGTAAGAATACAGACAAAATGAAATCGACTCCACATAATCTGGAAGAAAGAATAAAAAAAAATTTGCAACATGTGGCTCCTGAATAGAATTTCGAGCTTTCGTGTTATTAGGTAATCTGTTAGCCCCTGTTGCCACGGATACAGTTAAAAATAATGTTTGCGAAATGTAACGCGCACGTGCGACTCGAATTTGTTGCCGGAAATTGAATTATGCATCTAGGCGCCGACATCGCATCCTGTGACGCCTCCGCGACCCAATAAGGCCTTTGCACGTGACCAGAGGTCCGTAAAAAAGAAAACAGGGCCCAGTGATTACGCTCGCCGCGCCCGCGGCCCGTACTCAAGTATTAATTACACGCGCCATATTTATGGGCCTCTTTATAAAATATATATCCAAATAATAAAGCCCATTCAAAGCCGACGTTTTACGTTCCTTTTTAAATTCAAATTTAAAACTTTATTATTGACCTTTACCATAACTATGAGTGTTTAATTGGCCGTTTGCCAAACGCTAACGGTTCGATGTATAATATATTTTCTCCGTAGTTTTTATTTCACTCTAACGACTTCTCATTTGCCTGTCAATTTAAACGTATAATTTTGTAATTTTTGTTTCGCTAAACGTTATAACTAATATTTGTTTAGGTTATTATATCATGTTAAATATTAGTTTAACATATGTTTACTAATGTTCATGTTTTCTGTGCGGAATTAAACAAATTAGTTTTGAAAAATTGTCGGCACAGCAGTTATTACTTAATAGGATGTCATGTATACTATATTCACTAAATAAACACTAATCCATATAACATTGTTTAGCTTTGTATCTTTTTAATAAAAAAAAAACTTGACGGCATTATCGCTCAGTGTTAGTTTGAAACCTAGTTCCATTTTTTACACTGAAGCCGGTACTACCTCAATTAGTTGAACTTGCCAGAGGACACTTATTACTAACAGCCTGGACTGGTCGCATCTATCTCGGATAATCTGCCTGGACCTGTTCTCGAATGAGAATCGACTAAGTTCTAGTGTAGGAAATTATACGTAGGCTGAAGACTAGCCATTAGTGTAAGTGTTAGTGGGTGGGGGCGGGCGATAGTGGGGTAGTAAGTATATAAAGAGCGAGCCCATACATTTTAACGTTAGCAGTCTACTTTTACTGGTTATATACCAGGAATGGCACATAATTAAAATTGTGTAGCTTTACGAAGATTTCTTTTTAATAATTATTAATTATTAGTATGCAAACAAGTTGATATATAAATACCGCATACATTGTTAAGAAAAGCTAGACCTTATAAACATAAGTAATATGTATTTATGACGTATTGTAAGCAAGAGTAAAAAAAAAAGATCAGAGCGAGATTTCTTCGACAAAACAGCGCAGGACCTAATTGTGTGCCCTTAGGTACACTTCAAAATTTACTTTACATAATTTTTTCATATTTTTTGCTGAAGAGGGATTAGGGACGAAATGTTGTAGGTACTTACGTTAAACACCTTTAATCTTCGAGAGTTGATTGTTTGAACAAGTTTTCCACGTATTTCGTGAATTTCTTATTATTTTCTATTGTGTTTCATTTTGTCAAAAGCGTATGACAGGTTAAACAGTCTCATTTGACAATGAAATGTGGATATTTGTGGAAAATTATAAGATATTGTGTTCCTAAGGGTACTTTCAATGCCGCTCTCTTTTAACAGTAAGGTTATTGTAGACATAATAAGTTTTTGTGTTTTTGACAACTTGTTCGTTTTCATGTTATATCTATTATATAAGAGTTAAATAAAATTTTTGCGGTATGTATACTTAAGTTTCTGTTTAGTTGTCACTTTTTTGGTTCACGTGTTCTATGTTATGTATGGTAGTCTGATATAACCTTAGAATAAACAAGTGCGTGTCCGGACATTGTGTTTAATTGACCTCGCCTCCTCGTAGCAGGTTTATCACACAAAATTTGTTCAGGTACACTTTTATGAAATTTCTTTTTATTGTTTACTTTCTAATCTTTGTTTATTAATTGTGTATTACGCACTAGTACTTTAAAATTTCTATTTATTTCTTCTTGTATATAACAAATTATCATTTGATTTGAAATCCAGGATGAGGAAGAAGAACCAATAAAGACATAAATAAGTTTCTCAAAACTACTCAAACCTTTACCTTAAGCTACACCTACTCGACATTAGCGTTGTACACAGATTCCTGGATCAGCCAGATTGTATGGACACTTTTTGACGTTCCTGTTTCTTAGCGCTAAAGTTTAAATTCCTATGAACTATAGTTGAGGAATAAAATAGAACTCTAAATAGACAAGTTTGCCCATAATATCTCACAGTAACACTAAAAGTGATTCCCGGAAAAGGTTTTAAGTATATCCAATATTGACGAAGCGAGACCGGGGAGCGAACGGTAGCTTATTGATATTATGGATACTGGTGCGTGTCTGTAAATATTAGTTTTTTATCAGTCACTGGATTTAAGGTGAAGTGGGTAAAATAATTATAAGTTCTAAGTGTCTTGCACTTATTAACAATTTCATCTTTTCAAGTATTTAGCGCTTATTCCAGTTTCTTTTTCGTAAAAAAAATATTAGACTATTTAATAAAATGTATAAAGTTTTATAGTAATATGTCAGCCAAATAAGAATAATTTAAGTACTTAGATTTAATTAAATAAATTTATTAGAGTTTATGTACAAAACTTAATCCCATATTACGGATTATTAAGGAAAACCGTAAAAAAATTGGCAAAGTTAAATTTTTTTTACTGTGGTTCTATGTGTGGTGTGGTATATGATTATTAACATACAAATTAAAGTATGAGGTTATAGAGGAACTAAAATAATTTTTAAATGAAAACGAGTTTGAGAACGATACAAAATTTAGATTATTGTTTATAACCTTGCCGAAAATCATTGATATATTTATACTGTTGACTTCAAATGTACCTTTCAGAAGTTTGACTTCATCCACTTGTGTAAGAAAGAAAAATTCCCTGTCGTTTTCATTGCCAAACAAAACACACTGTTCTGGGTTAAGCTTTGTGGTATAGAATTCGGAATATGTTAAAAGACGCATGTGACGCGCGACGAGAATCATATGTATTTTCAATAATTTAGGCCGTGACTGGGCCAGAATAAATATTAGTCCAATTGAATAATCCGTATTGCCTGCCTGTCTAAATATTCACGCTACTTCATATAAAAATTTCTTCATAACGCCCAAAATTCGGTAGAGTACCCAACGCGTGATCCAATGATCAGTAAATACCGGCCACAGTTTACACTATATGAGTTATTGTAGCGATGTAAAACAAATTCGAAGAGATTTTCGTTTCTGGCCTTTGCTCTATTAAAGCTTCAACCCCATACAACCTGTTTCTATAGGGATGTCAAAAATATATACTATTTTTGACCATCTACCATTTTCCACTACTATTTTTTAGTATTACTTCTGTTTAAATAATTCATTACAATTTTTGTTCTATCAGATTTTTATTACTGCACTACTTTTTTCATTTAAATATCTTATTGGTTATTTTACATGGGTTTGAATTCGTCTTAATATATTTAAGCAAAATGTCTGTATTTATAAAATGATGATTTTCAAAATCAAATTGTTTTCATTGTAAATATTTTTTATACTTTATTCAACTTAGAAGGAGATACACGAAGTAAATAAGAGGAAATTCTATGATTTGTGTGTAAGCAACCCTGTGAGAGCGCATGCTTCCAGTCAATATTTACTCGAGCAGTAAGCTGCAGCGACGCGTCACGGCAAACTGCCACTGCGTCAATATTTGCCTGTTTGCTTGTTTGCCCGCTCGTATCAACGTAATAATGCACTACTATCAACCTAACTTGCTTAAACAATCAATGATTGGAAAAAATATATCCTTTAATTTATGTTTCAGCTAGAACTTATACATGATTTTATTTATACAACCAAAGGAGCAAGACGTTCACTGATGGTAAGTGAAACGCTTTTCCATAACAAGTGACTAATTAGGATTAGTATACACTGCAACATATGGAGCTCGTTACCTTTAAATATAAGTTGTTAAGTCTTGTTACCCTAGTAATTTCACTAGGTTGTAACACCATTCAAATAGGAACACAGTAATGTTTGGCGGTAGAAATAGAAACTGACGTGATATCTATATATACTGAATAGTTTTTTCTAATAATCAAATACTCTTATTAATAATCGAATTTGGTAATACATTTGGTACGCGTTTTGTATTCGAACTTACTTACAAAAACAACTATCGTATAGTTAATTCATTTGAAATCAGTTTCTCGGAAAGCAAGTTTATCTGGTGAGACATAAAATTAATACACTTCAATCGTTTCCCCTCTATCTGTACTTTACGCTATCGAGCCGAGTGCGTTGATATATGGACGGTCACCATCCGAACGGGTTAATACGAAAATATGCGTCGAGTGCGCACGTTCTCCGCTGTTTGTGATAAAGACCCAGCCCAGTACCAGCTCAGATTTAAACTACAACACAACAACAATATCGATGGTGAAACAATAATTTTTCAAATATCATCATAGTTATTAAATTTGCACTATTATTAAATAAGTCCGTAACTTTTGTTGATGTTTCATAAAAAAATATATATCTATGAAGTTTAAAAGATCGATGCACTGGCATAGACAGTTTTATTTCTCACAAACAGTAATACAGTTGACACGGGCAAATGTATAGCAATTATACGATCGAAGAAATCTTTATTACGCTACCACAAAACAAAGGCGCATAATAAAACCGAGCCGAGAGCAGCGGCGTAATCGATAATACGGACCCTACGCTCTCTTCCCGGCTGTAATGCTCTGGGCGGGGTACTGCGCCCGGCCACAAAACGAACACAAAGCAACAAACAGGTATATATTGTTATTACAACGTGACGAATATGTGTAATGCGCACACGCACGATTTGTGTGCGCAAATTGATAGGTGCGCGCCGGTAAACGTAAGTTGAGACGCTGTACACCGCTTCTTGTATTGATTGAAATGAGACGAGTGGGTGTGCGCTGCTGATGAAGCGATTACAAGTTGCGGAACTGATGGCCCGCGAGCTGATAATGTATCTACTACATATATTTAATAAATTATATTATAATAAACTCAATACACTCATGTATGAAAATATTTTTAAGTGTCTATATATATTGGTTATACAGTAATAACTATTCTGTTAATATATCTTCTACTACATTTCACCTATTAATTATATAGAATTGCCTGCAGTCATAAAGTCCGCTTTTTGTATATTTTGTCAGGTTTTACAATAAAATTATCGATAAAAAAAAAATGTTGAACACGTTAGTCAACATGAAAATGCTTTAATTATATGCAAATTGCGTAAGAACTGAAGTGAAGGCTCATTACAGTACTTAAAAAGATCTCGTACATGAAAATGCCTGAATTCAAATTTTATGGCATGAAATGAGGAAGTAATATTGAATATAATTTGATAGTATTTAACAAAATTTCGCCCACGAACGCGAAGGCTCTCGCTGTAATTCATCGTACGCACTTTAATGATAGTGATGCGGGAGTGCCGGCTCTATATAATTTAGTAAGGATTGAGTTATTAGTAGTGAGTGCGCACGGCGCGGAGATACGAGCGCGAACGAGCGCTGCCTTAATGCGCTCGCTTTTTGGACGTCTTAATGTGATTTTGATACGGGCAGTGTTGAGAGGCGAGGGGACTTTTTTGTGGCACCGCCACTACCATAGATTGAGTTTTCACAGCATCACAACCGGTTACGATCAATTAAGATATTTAGAAATGTCTCGGGACGTACTGTAATTAGACAATGGTCCATATTGAATTATGGCGTAGCTCGTAGATAGTGTGATTTTTACGATCCGCACTTTGCATAATAAATTACTTAACTAACGTGTGCCGGTCAAGTCATTACCATCCAAATAAGTTTATTAAGCCATAAATTATCATAATACAGAAATTACGTCTGTGTTTGACATGTCTGGTACATTATTTCGCCATATATTTTACGACGGCTTCTGCTATTTATTTATGTAATCTTTTACTACTTAATACTACTTATTACTTGGTAAACTTGATTTTATCAAGCATTACCAAGATCCTTTGCTACATACCGTAGGCGTTGATTTGTCGCTCACTTCCGTTCATTTTGAATTCATTATGACTTTTTCGAGTTGTATTGTAAGGTAATCATCGCGCCTTTATCGCTTTTAATGATCTTAGATTAACATGTAGGAAATGACGTCAGGGATCTGAGGTGACGATGTAGAAATCAAGTCGTTGAATACAATTTTCGTATATTACTATACGATGATACGAGTTAAAACTTTGTTGAATAAGGTTCATGACTCTTAAAATGAAAAGAAAAAGAATTTATATGTATGCCTGGATAGTTCAAAGACACGAATAAATAAAACGGCGTCCATAAATTACAGGCAGATCAGCACCAGCGAGACAATAAACATTGTCTTGCACGTGGTCTAATGTAATAATTTCTTGGCATGCAATTGGCCGTTGGTTAATCGATTTGGTAGTATTGCAGCGAACTGGAGGACGCGGTCATTACTTACATCCTCCTTTTGTGAGAGCAAGTTAATTCTCTCATATTGTTTGCTTCGAACGAATATTTCTCCTCATTATAATGCAACTGTGGTTGAACTCGGCAGACTTACTTCTAGTGCATATTTATTTTTATTGTTATTATGGGATATACTATATTTTTTTAGTATTCCTCTTAAATTATAGGAAATACATAATTCATATTACCAAATGTATTAGTCAATTAACTATTATTATTTTTACAAAGGTAAACTTTTTTATTACAAATTCAAAAAGTATCAAGTTAAATCAAAATTTGTTTGTAGGGAAACACATTTTTGTAAATGAAGGTTGCTTCTGCTGTACGTCTTCATCTTTAGCAGCCGCTCCAAATATAACTAGTACAATAATTATATTTTTTTGACATAAACGTCGATATGAATAAGTAAAAAGATGTTATTTTACTATAACAAACGCACTTATTATACTCATTTATACAGACTTACTATTAATATTCTCATAATGCGAGTACTCTTCCCACTCCATCGTTATTCCTGCATGCTGTTCTCAAAATAACGGATCTTTTTCATTACGAAATAATAATTTATTATATTTGAATAGATGTGCCGTGTCATTCCGTGTTTGTTAATACAGACGGAGGCTGCGGGGTTGCCTCGCTAATGACGCGGTGAGTTGCTTCATCGATCAGTAATTAATTAATATTTTGAGAGCATTCAACCCTCTGATCCGTCCGATTCGTAACGCTCTCGGATCATTAAAATTCCCGACGTCATACTTAAACACAAACAGAATAAAGTCGAAATGATTTCGGCGCGCGCATTCAAAACAAAAGCACTTTAAACATTTGAATCCGAAATCGGGGACCGCGAAACGAGTCCTAACGAACTCGAAAAAACCTTAACCCTTTTTTTATACTTTTTCTACCCTGGCAAGACAGCATGTCGGCGCACGAGAGTCCTCCGGGCGATTTGGATATTTTTTCCCTCCGACGCCGATGTGGTTGCCCTCGCCGGGCTCGTTCTTGCGGGTAATGGCTTCATTATACCACTCGGAATCTCGGAAAGAAGCTCGGGGGCCCGCCCGCAAAAACTGGACGCGCATATAACCCGGCCCGATCGAGTCGCGCGCAAATTTCACGTGTTTTTAAGTGCAGCAGAATAAATACACAATCGAAATTGTTACGGTAATTGTTTCTGTTATTATGTAATTATGTACTCAGTTTTTCGTCATTTTGAAAAGGGCCGTTTCAGTTACCGTTGCATTTTTGCGGTCCCCATCATCGTGATTCTTTTATCGTAATGTTATATTTTTGTTTGTTTATGAGAAGGAAACATTGGTTCCGTCGATATAAAGCTGTTGTTTTATTATGTTATATGTCTTGTATTACATGCTCGTTGCGTAATTAATGGATGAGTTGTGTCCCCTCGCTGGTTAAGTGCCAATTTACCGTCACGGGGGTCCTTCAATCGGCTCTCAATGTAATGACAGGCTCTCGTAAATTCGTTGAAGTATTAACGTCGAATTTCTCATTTTAGTTTCTGGTTTGGAGCTGGTATCGTTTTCCATTCGCCCTGTAATTAGGTACACCGTGTTCGTAGAGGATTTGTATTGTTTCTCGGAATCGGCCATTCCGTTTTCTAAAAATCTACTACGCCTCCTTAATATAATAGTGTTTGACGATGGAGCTCTATAGCATTTGATTTATGGAATAATGATTATTTAGTTTCTTTTTGTGTGTAGTAATTTTTATGAAATGAAAGGTCTTCAACAATTAACCGCGTTATGTAGATTTAATGTTGCAATGATTGGAGTAGTTTTTACCATAAAAACCTACCGACAGTTCCTCACTTCTCTTGCAAAATAGGATAAATTTATTTAGCTGCTTTATTTTTTAGACTTTTGTATTTTATTTATTTTTTGTTTTTAATGTGATCTTTGCGAATAAAAGTATTATTACGAAAAACGAACAAATTTCTAGATTGTGTTCAGTCATTTTCCGTTCACATAAATTTTTACAATGTGCAATGTTTATGTACTTGAATTATGTTTAGCTTTGCTCTATCATTATTCCGATACATAAAGCGTGTATTCGTGGTATAGCCACAAGGCACGGTTTAGTACCATAAAAATTCCTGCATCTAAGGCTCATTTTCTGAACAAAATATCTGTGAGATTTTAAAATAACATCAGAAAGCGATATGTAAACGATACGTACATACCAACATAGGTATATCTGTTCTAAAATTAATTTACTATATTAACTAAATCTTTTAATTGTTTTGATTTGATTATAATTCCAGCAAGTTAGTTGACTTAAATATACACTTTTTTTCTGTACGTAAGTATGCTGTATGTTTTACTGATCGTAGGTCTCTGTTGCTGGAGACGGTCTAGGTAGGAATCACGCCAGCTTCTATTGCAGCTGCCAAGCGTGTGTTGGTGTTGCAAGCTCTTGAAATTTCTGGCTTAACGAGACTTACCACCCTATGTTTTAAAGCGATGACCACAATCTGGTGCTGTGTATACCATTTTTACCAGTGCCTTTTTTTTGGCAAGCGTATCACTTGCCATTAGATTATGCGTTGCCTTGCTTGTATCGTCGAATAAAAAAAATGTTTATCTTTATATTGTATGTAGTTGAATAAATTAAGTACATACTTACAAACTGTTTAATGTATCATTTGATATGAAAGTGCACGGCAATAAATTAGTTCAGCGTCCGACCGAAAGATACGGCCGTAGACAAAACAGTACCGGGCAATTGTCAGGCGCGACCCTTTATACTTTACACAAAAGGGTTATTAATCTGCGCGTACCGTATGTTTATCTGTATTCATCCTTTCAAAAGGTGCAATAAATACGGCGGGGTTCACGTGGTGCAATTGAAACGTACACTAGTTAATAAACCCCGGCGTGCGGCGGTGTCGGCACACGATCGCGCCCCGTGTGGCCGGCGCATGCGTCCGCGCATATTCCTCCACTACATCCCGACTGCATAAAGCGCAAAATTTGCGCCATTAACTCTCCATTGCTATATTCACTTTAATTCATCAACATTTGATACTCCTATGAAATTTGCTTCTCATATCTTACACTGATGTTATATAAGAAATTTTATAAGACCTGCCAGAAACGATTCACATACAACAGCGAAAACCATCGGCAAGCAAAACAAACTTTCTTGAAACTATAATTAATTTAAACAAATCTTAGTTTTTATACAAAATCAGTATTTTAAAAATCAGATAATAGTAGCTAACAGAACTTTGATTATAAAAATATTGATCATAAGAATTATAACATAAAATTATGGTGCTTAGAAATATTGATCTATAATCACAAATTTCTATTACTTGAAACAAATAGTCTATATTGATATAATGTTTTTTTATTAGATTAGACTAGGATGAGGTCATCTGATGGTGAATAATAGGGATGATAGGAGGATTCTGTTGGCGGTGACTGTGTAGGTAGGTACATTCACAGCACGTTCTGGCGCTATGTACTAATGGTAAGCGTATGGCTTACCATCAGGTGAACGTCTTGATCGCTTTGCCTAACGCTCGTTGTTTTATTATATTAGTAATTTGTTATAATATAAAATATGTTAAGATTTTTTGTTATAGAATATCGTATTTCTGTTTGTAATATTATTTTAATTTTTCTTTATTTACTAAAGCTTTACCGCTCTAAATAATGTCTTGCCCATAGCTTATGCCGCCCTAAAATGATGGATCTTGTAACGTTCGTTATATGATGTAGATTATAGAATACTTACATTACGTGTGGTCGTATGAGTAGATGGTATGCGTCGATATCTCGTGAAAATATGCAATAATGCTGCGCTATTTCTCGTCCGCCATATTTACCTTGTCCAAACGCACGATTTATAAGTTAATCTCATTCGCCCTCTCATTGTGTATGGTGGGGCGATTAGTCGACTTTTTATTGGTTCAGCGGAATTGATTTACCGCTGTGTAATTGAAGTGCCTATGATCGATATTTACTGTGTTGCGGTTAAAGTTATGACGTTCGGTCTCGTGAGAGCTTAGAGGACAGCAGTTAAATTATTTATTAAGCTATTTAGCTTTCGGTAATTAATATTAAAAATTAACAGAACATTGCTCCGGGTTATATCCGTTCGATAACGCTCATTAAGGTATCGAGGCGACTGTTTAATCATTCCTTGATTAAAAATCAACTGATCTTTATCGTCGAAATTTACATTTTTTAGGTTTTTTCCTCTTTTCTGTCTTATGTTCTTTCATTTCTCGGTTGTTTTTATTATACTTTCGTTAGTACCTATACTTATTCTTTTTATATATAATAGTAAACCTTCTCCAAATATCAAATGGAATCACGAAGGAAAGCTCTTTTGTTATTTTCACTATTGGGGATACCGTATTTCATAAAGAGGCAAGACATGCTCGCTAAGTGAAGGTAGATATTTTCACTGGTCTATGAAAGCTGTCATTCTCTAAACATGTTGATCTCAATTGGGATCGAACCCGCCTCTTTACTAGACGATTTTACAAACTGAGTTACCACGGCTACGTTTGTTTTCAGTTTAAAGTAATAACTTTTTATATTGCAATTTGTACTTCACTTGCGAATTGTAATACAGGAAACAATTTATTACATGGTTCTTGTTCATCATCCTTTATCATTGCCCGCAAGTTACTTAGTCAAATAGACCAGAATCATTTGTTTTTTCTAGATGTTTCCATCGCCGCGAGCTCGATGTAACTGCTTGATTACATGTAGTATCAACTTCTAGTAATAATTCCATCATGTTTTCTGTATGTTCTTCTCGGTTTTATGCTATGAGATACCAGCGATTTGATTTTGAAAATCATTAATATGTATTTAACTTATTTGAATATGAATTGAATATTTGGGATTTTTGTTAACTTTAACTATTAAATTGCATCGATATTTGTTTGTACTTAAGGTATCATTTAAATTTAAGTTTATTGCTAGGGAGTATTGTATGTAAAAATATAAATAAAATTGTGTCATATAAGTTGTTCCAGCTAATACCGGGAACTTTGGGATTAATCATAATGAAATTGGACCATAGATATATTTTATCTTTGGTATAATGTAATAAGAGACCTTTTATAAATTTGAACTGATTATTAATGATTTCTTTGCTTGTACTGAAGTCGTCTCTTACAAAGAGAGAGTGGAGACCATTTATCCGTTAATGCCATGTTCCTCTGCAATCTCGTTCCTCAGACCGGTGCGCAAGATGAGCGCATCCATGTCCCCTTAAACACTTATAAAGCATTGTGCTGGCAGTTAATTAACCCTCAGTAGATTTATCGCGTTCACTTGCTCACGTGTCACTTGTGATATAGTGGGGTCGTCGATTCGAACCTGTTCTTGTTCAAAATCGATTTCGTATCGAGGTTAATTGAGCGAATGGGGTCATTAAATTTTTATACTTTATAATCCAATCGATTGTCTTATCGATACACAATTAAGTGAGTTCCTCGGGACCTGTTTTTGGAATCGTTGTTTTTGTACATTTTGAATATAATTTTAACATTTCTTTTGATTTATTTAAAACCTAGTTTGTGTAAAATAAAAATATAAAAACTATAATAAACAAAATATTAGTCACTGGAAAGGATAAAACTCTTAGTTATAATCTATATGTGCTTGAGTACCTTTTGGTTAATCGGTTTTACCATAAACGTTGACTTACTGTTAACAAATTTTAATTAAATTAGTCGCAGTAAATTTTTAGTATATTATTAACTTACATATAATTGTACCAAATATTTTTATTTTCATATCGTAAATTCACGCTGCTGCAGTTGTCTGTCATAAGCTTTACCCAAGGAATGCATCTTGCGCAGATCGTTGCGCTGTCTGGTCAGAGTAAACTGCACTGTTACAGACTAGGGACTGATGTACCGTATGAATGCGCAGAGAGAACTGTCTTTTATTTTACAGGGGTAAGGGTAATCCCACACAACAATTCACGGGACCCAAGCCTACCTTACCTGCATATAGTGTAGCCTGCTAATCAACAGACGAGGCTCTTGATCCCCACCAACCCGCATTGGGCAGGCGAAGTAGGAGATGACCCAATTGTGAAGGGAGGCCTAGGTCCAGCAGACGGCTTCAGCTGATAATGATGATACTTCACATAATGATTGTAAAACCATATTTTTTCCAGTGCATGGTTATCGCCTTGATATATTGTTAATAATTTATGATGCTGATATGGTTAGTTGTGTTGACATAACTCGAGCTTAAAGATTATTTGATTTATCCGAATAAAATATGTGTTTAAAAAATTATAATATTTTCGTGCTATGCAAAGGACATTACTACGGTTAGATGAATAACTGTAGTCGAGTTAACCTTTAACGGCAAAAAAGGCGGTCATCACCATGCTGCAGGATCGTAAAGGTGGTGGCACAGCGGTGTTAGTGAGGCGGGGCACACCGGACCCGTCCGATAATTAAAGAGGCCAGCGGATGATAAATAACGACCGTCCAAGTTTTTACCGCAGATGTCATTATCTCGGCCAACTCTATCAGCCGCTGCTCGATTATGCGGCCGGCATCTGTCTAGAGTTGATAGTACTCCCGCCTTCGGAAAAGTATTTTTAAGTGCATTAGTAATACAGAGCTATTCAAATGTAATTTTAATCATGGTGTTTTACAACTAAAATAGATGCTGCATATTTTACCTTTATAACAACCGATTAGTATATAATTCATTTGTATTAGTCTCTGTTGACGGATTGCATTAGCGTAAAAGAGATGCTCTGACTTTAAGAAGGAAGTGCTGTATGGATACTCTTTTAGTATGAAATGAATTATGTGATAACGAGACGGGAAATCCAAAATAAAAAGTCTATAGGTTTTTTGGTTAAGGAGATATGAAAGGACAAAGATAGTACTGAAGTAGGTGGAGAAAGGAAAAATTTAAATACACTGAGAATCGGACTCGTGGACCTTAGTGTCCAACGCATGAAAACTAGCCCGTTGCCTATTCCGGCACATTCTAATCTTATAAGGTAATAGAAATCTGGATAATAAGACGACGCATTAAACGTTTGCATTACCATCCCAAGCGGAGATGTAGTCTCTGAGGTTAAAGCTTACTAGTTTAGTCACTCTTTACTAAAAGCTCTCAGTTCATCTCTCTTTTATTGTGGTCGTTTCTCACGTTTAAGTATTGCAGTAAGTTCTGTGATTGCAAACGTATAAAATTCGATTGGTCCATCTTGTTGTAGAAGTTTTAACTGATTTCAAGGCGCAATTCCCACGCGGTTGTATAGACGTCCCTGGTTTGAATCAAGTGCCTTAGGTTGTGGAGTTTGTTTCTCATAAATCTGCTACTGTAACTGTATCTCGGTGTTCTAGCTGTCGACATATGAAAGCCAGAATATTGTGAGTTAGCACACGTTACCATCTATCATTTAACATCATAGAAAACGAGAATAGTATCTATGCATGTAACAAACATTCCTCTTTACACATAATAAAGTTTTTTTTTTTTTTTTTTTTTTTTTTTGGGGTGTGGGGGGTGGTTTGGGCCCCCATTTTGGGGGGGGGTTATACACAAGCCCCCCCCCCC
>DWLS01001985.1:0-19465 GCA_018246255.1 Pachliopta kotzebuea
GTATATGATAAGCAAACAAGGTCTCCGACAATAGTCCGAGGAATAAAAGAGCACATTAAAATAAAGAAAAAAAAAAATATATATATATATATGTAGGTACAACAGTGTTGATAGATAATAGGATAGTATTCAATTATTTAAATAATAGAATGAAAAAGTCCAGAACAATTAAATCAGGGAAAAGCCAAAAATATACAACTTCTGATCATTTAAAAAAAAATCGGATTCCTATGTTTACTTGATGGTAAATGATACCTTCAACGTAGTTTGTCTCGTTACTCCAGTAATTTTACTAGCATAAAGCACCCTTCAAACCGGAACAGTAATGTTTGCTCAGTACTATGTAGTCTATAGGATAATACGAGTATATAGTACATGGGGTCTTTTTAAAAATATTTTAATACAAGAGTGAATAGGCATATACTAGGTTAATGTGCTTCACCACCACATCGCTATAACACCTGGAATTATGGACAAGCATTAACCTGTATATTTAATATTAATGTATGTAGATCAGAGTTCCCCAAATTTTTTTGTGTCGTAGACCCCTTGCCATATGTTTCAGTGTTGGGTAAACCCCCTACTTACCTGATATTGATTTCCTGTAAATTTCTAACTGTGGTGAAGTTTAGTGTTAAAAGCTTAAAGTAAAAACACATGTTAATTTATACATTTATTAATTGAATTTAAATTAAAACTACTCAATATAAAATTTTGTTTCTGTTATGTACAGTATACGTAACATTAAATAAACTATAAATAAAATAACATAAGCAAAAAGTCAATGTTTTAGTGAGAAGTATGAACCTGATGCTTTAATAATAAGTTATCAACATTTGGCATCAATTTTGTAAGAGTTAATATTAAATCTCCTCGGCTAATGCTAAAACTATCGTCGACCCCCATTTTCATTTCGTGGACCCCTAATTTTTTTTTCGCAGACGTGGAACCCTAGGGGACGATGAAGACGATTTTGGGAATCGCTGATATAGATTGTTTAGTAATTGAGATTACTTCATATGGTTCAGTAATTCAGTTAGATCAGTCTGCAATTGTAAGACCTTGCGTTCACCCCTAAAATCGTTGAGATAATATAAAGGACAGCTTGACTCATGCACCTATAAGTTATCTGTTTACATTGGCCGCCGTCATTAGTTTTACTAGAGCGTGATGTCACCGTCCACCAGCAAGTTGCGGCATCACGTGTTAATAATAAACCACACTTGTTTGGCATCATCCAGAAGTCGCACAGTAGTATTATATCGCGACACCGACAGACCGACGGTGATAATACGAACGAAAACGAACGTTGTGGTCTGAACTGTTGTCTGAAGTGATTAAGTGTTCAACTTTATCATACTTAACACTTACGCGTCTTGAAAAAATTAACTCTTCCCATAGAAAGGGTATTTCTTTAAGTTGATTGTAAGTTGACAACATTTAATAAGTATATTCCTCATACCCTACTCTTCTAATCTATAAGCGAGGGATCGTATCTTTATTAGAGGAGGCCTATCTCCAACAGTGGACGACAATCAGCTGATGATAATATTATGATTAAATATTAATTAATGAGTACAAGGAATAAAGTAAATTACAAACGCAACAAATTAACATTATCATTTAAATTCAAAGTGCGACTGAGAATCGAACTAGAGACGTTAACAAAATACAGCCTCTACACCACGGAGACAGTTATTTACACGGGACAGTTTTTATTTAAACATTTAGTTGTTTATTAAATTATTTTACGTATTATATTACATTTTTCCATATTTATTAGCAGGTGAAATAAATATTATAATAGTGTCAAAGAGAACATTTAACAAAACTTTGTAGTAATGATATTTTTTTTCTAATTTCTTTGTTAAATAAAATCAAAAGGAGTTTTATAAAGAATTATATTACTGAGAATTAAGTTTCATCTTATGACGGTTTTATGATAGCTCTTGAATATGGCTCTTAAATTTTGAATACGGAGAATATAGTGATAAAATATATTTTTTTAAAGTACGTGTTTATATGAAATCTAGGAAACTATGAAAAATTATGTCAATGTAATTACAGTAAAAGCAAAGCTTTTTATATATCGATGATCATTGATAAAGAAATAGTACTAACATGAACACTTATATTTGTCTATACTATATTAATTTGTAAGTGCTTTCAGGGAATAAAGATCTCGTCCTGTTATTGAATATGATAAGAAATAAAAAAAAAAAAATATCGAAAAATTCTAAAACGAAAAACGCGTAATCTAATTTACAGGAAGGTATAGAAGTTCTCATCAAGTGCGAGGAAGCTGCAATACTTCTCGAACAGAAGATAATGGATTATGGACACGAGTCTGAAATTCAAACATTGTTAAAAGAACTTATTGTGATCAAAACAAGAATAACTAAGTTGCTTACACAAGCGAGACAGGGCCTTCAGACCATCAAGGTAAGCAAGGTAATAGTTTCATTTTCTTTTACTTTTATTTGTTTTATTTTTATATTGTTTGTATATGTCAACTACATAACGGGCAAATAGTTGGATTTTTTTTTTAATTATTTAGAATCACTGTTTGTTTCATCGTTTTCTTTCACATTAATCCTGTAACTAATTGGTAATTATAAAATTCCAGGAAGCTAAAGGCGAAATGGAAAAACAAACAAAACAAATCGAAGAACAGAAAGAACAAATTGCCAAACTTGATCACTGGCTTGATGCTATAAATACTGAACTTAAAGAGTCCACTAAACAAGATGATATGCTAACAGAAGAAGATATAATAAGATATATTGAAATTTACGAACGGTATATCAAACAATATGAAGAATATGAAATTATTCTTAAATCTCTTACTGTGATATATGAAGATGAATCTAGTCAGACAATGCAACATAAATTGATTGCATTAAAGAAGGCATTGGAAGAATCCAGGCTTCTAGTCATTACTGAAATAGAGAGGTTGAGACAAGTGTTAATCAATATTAAATTTATACCAGAAGTTATCGAAGAAGACATTTCACAAACAGACAGAACGATTGACTCTACTTCTATGCCAGAAGAGATTGCCTCACCTAGAGAAATCGAAGTTGTGGAGAAAGTTCCCAGCGAAAAAATAATAGAATCCCCTGTTTTACCTAAAAACGACGATAAATTAGAAACAGAAAAATTATTATCAACGACAATAAAAACAGAAGAATCGATTATTCCAATAGCTATAAAAAGAGAAATAGCAATTGCAGCAGAAACTCAAACAGGAGAAAGTCTTTGTTCCACTTTACCTTCTTTCCATGATAAGTCTGTGATTTGTCAACCAGATATTTTAGAAACTCATGACGTATCTATAACGTGTGCGCCTCCACAAGAAGTTGAAGTACAGACTAGTGAACAGAAATCACTAGAAGGCGAAGTACTAGAAAGTATTCAAGTTAAACAAACTACGTCAGATGGCCATGAAACCATTGTTATATCTAGTCGACCTGTAATAAGAGAACAAGCAATTGGCGAAACTTCACTAGTCATTAATGCTGACTACGTCGATGATGACAATCTTCGTAAAAATTCGCAGCTAAATGTAACCCACAGTGTACCACAAGCCTTTGAGACTGTAATGACGGAACCTGATGAAACTACTACAGAGATCGTTGTAGATGCAGATGGTACCAAGAGAATAATCGTGAAGAAAATACGAAAAACTTTAGTAACACGTCAGCAGACTGTACAAATGCAACAACAAAGTTCTCACATAATAACTGAAGACGGTGTTCCGCAAGAACAGTTGTTCCACCAGATAACATTGAAAGAAGACCAAGGTTCAGCTTCTACTACTGTCAATGACGGTGCTATCCAAAACGTTCAATACCAAACATATGGAGGTCAAGTAATAACAAGTCTTCCAGGAAGAGAAATGTTCATACAGGAAATTACTTCAAAACCGGAGACGGTAATTAGTATAGAGAAAGGGATACATCCAGATCAAATCCTTGAAACTGTTGAAGGAAATATACAACCACAAATCCAAACTTCATCTAGTGTTACCGCC
This sequence comes from Pachliopta kotzebuea, assembly GCA_018246255.1. Classification (NCBI taxonomy): domain Eukaryota; kingdom Metazoa; phylum Arthropoda; class Insecta; order Lepidoptera; family Papilionidae; genus Pachliopta; species Pachliopta kotzebuea. The sequence goes on from DWLS01001985.1 coordinate 4,034, forward strand.
GTTGTCGAACAAGTTACTAAAAGAATTGTTAAAACTAGACGTCGTATCATTCGTCGTGTCGTTACTATTGACGGTAAGGAACATGTCACAGAAGAGATTATTGAAGAACCTGATGATGTAGAAATTTCAGAAGAGCAAATACCTAGAGTTTCAATTAATGTCAGAGAACGAAGTATACCAGTTAAAAATGATGATTTTGATAATAACGATAGCAAACCTCAATCTACTCGTGATTCCAATAAAGATATAGACAAACCAGTTGAAGATAATGATAAAGATCTTTTGAGTAAAGAAGATAATAAATCCTTAGGCTTTTTAGATTTAACTTTTACAAAAGCTACTGGACAAAGTGATGAATCTAAAAATGAACAGTTAGATGTAAATGAACATCCATTTGTACAAATCGATTACCAAAACAGGGAAAGTGTATTGAACAAAAGTGATGAAATGTCACGACAAGAAACTTTATCAACTCATTTTGCCTCAGTAACCCAAAAGGTAACAAAGAAAATTACTAGAATAAGGAAGCGTGTTATCAAACACATTCAAATTATCGATGGAAAAGAACATGTAACTGAAGAAGTTATTGACGAACCCGATGACATTGAAATTATTGAAGATGATCCTGAAATAACACATACAGAAATACAAGATAATAAAGTGAAAAACATCAAAATAATTAGATTTGTGCAAATAATTGATGGAAAAGAACATGTAATAGAGAAAATGGTTGAAGAATGCGATGAAAAAACTTCACCTCAAAGTAAAACTGAAACTTTTGAGACTTGTATCATTGAAGAACCGAATGAACAAGCACAGGTTTTAGATGAAGGTGAGGTACAACTTCAAAAGATAGAAGATAATTTAAGAAATATTTCTGATTTAACAAGAGGTTTCATTTGTAGTGAAATTGATCATACCTTACAATTGAAAGTAGGCGAAAAAAAGAAGACGTTTGTTCAAGAAAATGATGAACCAAAAGAAATCAAAGGAATTTCAGAATCTACATCGGAGTTACCAGTTTCGTTCCCCGACGAGCACAAATTAACTAACAAAAAAGAAACATCACAGCATAGAGATCAAGATTCAAAAATGGGACCTATAGACGAAGTCTTAAAAAGTGTGCAAAAACTTGAGATGCAAACACCTGTAACTTTAGAGGTAGATGCTTCCGAAAGTAAAAAAATTGAAATTGAAACGTTAGAGACTCATAATATCTCTGATGTTGTTGCTTCGATACCTGATGATGAGAAAACTGAAAGGGTAGTAAAAAATATTACGGAAGGAACAAATATTAGCGAGTCATTTTTAGAAAGAGATTTCAATAGTAGTTGCGACACTCGGGAAAAGGACACGTCTGACGGTACTCCTACGGATATTCATAGCCTTTCAGTAGTATTAACTGATCTTCAAAATAAACTGGTGTCGCCTGATGACAACAAAGATAATGCTAGCATTGTATTTAATAAAGAGAGTAATACAACTACAGAAACAACTATCACTAAATTACTTAGGACCAGGAAACGTTTGATAAAACGAATTCAAATCATAGATGGAAAAGAATATACTACAGAAGAAGTTGTAGAAGAGCCGGAAGAATTTGAAACAATTGTTCCGGAATCCGAAAAATATACAATTCAAGAAGAAGGTGTAAAAACTAAACGTTTGAAAATAATTAAAACGGTTCATGTAATAGATGGAAAGGAACATATAACGGAGCACATAGTGGAAGATACGGGAGACGAATATATTCCTGATGCTACTATTAAAGCTGACATTGAGCTCAAAGTAAATGAATTTAATATCACACCAATACAATTGAAATCTAGTTTAAGTAAATTACAAATTTCACAAGATGAACCCGGAGAACAATTATTCTCAAAGCAGCAATTACAACAAATTGGAATTAGTGAACAAGACGAAGGTTCTTTCTTAGATAATTCAAAGGAATTTTTGGAACAAGAAAAACTTCATTATATTAGTTCAATGACATTGCCATTGAAATCTGAACAAGATCTAGAGCCTCAGAATATAGAAGAAATTAGAGAAAGTCACCAAAAGAATCTTTTTAGTCCCAATAGTGAAAAAATTGATATAAATATGTCATCTGATAAGCCTAGGTCCCCTAACATTTTGAATGAAAATAAACAGGAGGCACCTACCCAACATGGTATTGAAGTTGAGGAAACTGCTGTGTTCAATAATAGAGGTAAATTAAATATAGACGGACCTGATCAAGAAAAAACACAATTAGAAGTGCAAAGCTCTAAAGATGAAAGTATTTTAGAACCTAATAATGAATTACCACAGTCCTCAAATACTATTGAAACTGGCTTAAAATCAGATGAAAAAACAGACATCGAAGTTCCTTTATCCAAAAAGATTTCCTTTACTGATTCTGCTGAACTTTCAGAGAATACATCAAAAGACTCACTCGGCAATGAGGGTGGCGAGGATATTATTCATGACCTTTCTAAAACAACAGATTTACAACTGGAGACGCAAACTGAAAATAGAGAATCTCGTCAACCAGTTTCAGGCATGACAGAGTCTCTTCAGACTGCAACAATATGTACACCTGCAGCAGTCACACCCAGTAATGAACTTTCTACACACGAAAAAGATATCTCACACAAGCCGATATCAGAACCTCCCCGTGAAATTGAAGTAATTACAGACATGCCTGAAGTTCCAGTAACTGTCAAAAAAGATGTATGTCTTCTTGATGTTACGAAATCTTTCATTGCAAATGAATCTGAAGATTCAGCATCACAAAGATTTAGAGACGGTAAAAAGGGCCCACAAAAAACAGATTTGAGTACCTCTGAAATATCTATATCGGAAGAAATAAGTGAAACTAAAACTCACGATAATGTGTTGCCTTCTGTTGAAGAAAAATCAGACAAAGAAAATTTACGTTCTTACAGCGAAGACGGTCGCAAACACCATGACCATGAAATTATTTTATCCGATAAAGAAAATCCAACAATAACAGATGAAGACGAAACTGTAACTTCAAAAACCACACAAAAAAAGGTAGGAATAGTAACACTGGAAACAAAAGATTCTTTAAAACCATCTTTAGAAACGGAATCACTGGAACAATCAGCATTGAATGTACCTCAAATGGAAATCTTTGGCCCAGACACAAAGAAAAGTCCTTTAAATTTAAATCAGGAGAAAGTTTTGGAACCTAATAAAGACCGAGATAGTACTGAATTGATAAAAGATCACCATCCTTTAGATTCTACAATTCAAGAACATGGAGTAGGTACCAAATGTGTGAAAATTGTTAAACATTTAGAATTAATCGATGGTCAAGAAAATTTGACAGAACAAGTAGTGGTATCAGGAGATGAAAGGTATCTTCCTGAATTTCCTATTACTGCTCAAATTGATCTTTCAGTGAGCAAAATTTTACCTGTCGAAAAGGAAACATCAAAAGTGAAATCCCGAGAATTAATTGCACGTGAAATTACTCACTCTTCTGAACAGTTCATAAAAGACAGTAAATGTTCAAATGAAGAAAAACCTCTCCCAGAGAAAATACAACATGTTGTTTTGAAAAAAACCATTACACTGGAGGAAGGGTCTCAAAAAGAAACAGAAAAAATGACTGAAAGTATAGATAGTTTGAAGAAATCTGTCGATAAAAGCGTTTCTATTCCTCAACAGACCATAGGATCACTAAAGTCGGATATTCCTGTTCCGAAAAATGACTCTCATGAAAATAAATCAATTAAAGCAGCCGAAAAAAGTGAAACGGTTATAAAAACTAAAGAGGACCTAATTTGTTCAGGAGAAGAATCTCAATTTAAAACACCGAAATTAGGCCATATGTTGGTAGAAACACCTGCAACCCAGTCGGCTGTTAGCGTCGAACCAATTCAAACAGAATCAGCTATTGCTGAATATAACGTTACTGCCCAAGCAGGAACATCACAATTATCATATATAACGCAATTTGGGTCTGAAGTTATAAGACAAGAAGACGTAGATGATTTAAAGAAGGAGCTTGTTTCGGAACCTTTCAAAAATTCTGTAATTACATCATCGATTACTGATACCAAAGACGTTATTACAACGTTTTTGGATCTAGAACGTCACGATAGTAGTTTACGTAAAACAATATTAACAGATTACAATAATAAAGAAATACAAACCGATGTCTCTGAAAAAGAACAACCCGAGAATGTTTCCCAAACCATCGACGTTTTCATGTCCATTGAAAAGAAAGATAATGAAAACGTAACTGTGCCTAATGTGCAACTCGATCTAAAAGTTGAAAATTATGAACACCAAGAACCTGCTGTAGTTAAAAAAGATCTAAACGTTATACTTCCAACTAACTTAAAAGTTACTCAAGAAGTTATAAAAGTACGAGATCCTGAAATTAATTTGCTTTCAGAACCTTTACTAGAACCAACATGTGAAAGAAATATACCAGTGGAAGTAAAAGAAAAAGCTAATAAAAAATCTATAAAGAGCAAGAAACGTTTATCGGAAGGTAGTGACTCGCTCGAGACAGAATTACTAACAGAGACAGACAAGACCATTAATGACACAGAAAGCTCGTCTCTTGGACATTATGTAGAACTTCCCTCCTCGCCATTAAAAGAATCTCCAAAACCTTCCGAAAACGTATTACAAACAGATGTTATTAAACAGGAAGAAACAGCTGAACCATTGTCTATAGTTTTGTCACCAACAACTGAAGATAAAGGATATGAGCCGGAAGATGTGTCTTTGTGTCCATCTCCTTCGCCAGAAAAAACAAAACGACATAAAAAACGCAAACGTCAAGGTATAAGTGAAGATACAACTTATCCGAAGCGAGATACTACAGAAAGTATATCACTAGGGATCTCTTCAATTGAAACAGATGACATTCATACCGACGTAATAAATATAAATAAAGAAGAAAAAGATTTATCAGAAGATTTGGGGGATCAACCTGTTGAAAAATCAAAGTTAACTGAAATATTAAGTACTGAAATAATTACTAGCTCACCTCAAGAAGAATCATACCACACAATCAGCGAAGCATCCGATGTTAGCACTGTTAAAATTGTAGAAGAGTGTGTAACTAAAAGTCCGGAAGTAGTACAAAATGAAGTTTCAACAACTGTTACTTATCCTGTGCCGGTTGTTGAAGAAATCCAAACATATGAACATTCTGGGCAAACTTCCCCTGATATGATAACAAACCTGAAAACTTCTGAAACAGAATATTTAATTAAAACAGACACACTCGATACAAAACTACAAACTTCACCTACGCCTGTGGACGAAGTATATGTTCAGACTCTACCAGTAGAAGACAAAGAAGTACATACTCAAACCGATGAAAATACAGAGACAGTACCTCAAGCAGAACTTCAAGACTTAGAAATTCAAACAAGCAGATTAGTCACACCGGACGTTATTTCTCAATCAGAAGCAATGACTCAAGTTATTCCTCATGATATAAATTACTTAGAAGAAAAGTTTTCACAAACATCTTCACCCGTTTGTGACAAGGAAGACGTAAAATCGCCAACAGTAATAGAATCTCGGGAAATCCAAACTTCTCCGTTGCCAAATATTCTACTCGATGAAAAGAGTACTGAAATTTCTATTGAAACCACTGATATAAATGTCCAAACTAGTGTGCAGGAGACCATTGATCAAGAAACATCTACTACACCTGTAATAACGACAGATGTAAAAGAAATAAGTGTTCAGACTCCGGAGGTGTCCAAGATCACTACCTTTACTCAGTCTGAAGAAGAATTGCTACCTACTAAACAACAAGTTACAATGGTGGATGCTATAAAAATACCAGAAATTACTCAATTTGATAATAAGAAAGAAAAAACTGCTGTAACTTTAGATTCGTCGCAACAAACATCTCCAAGACTAGAAGCAATATCTTCAAGTCAGATTGTTTCTCCAAATGTCGAAAAAGTTGATAATAATCAACAAACATCTCCCAGACTTGAAGTTAAACAAGAAGAAGTTGATTTACTTGTCGCTGATAAAATATCGACTGTTACATATGATAAGATTCAACAAACATCACCAAGAGTTAATCCTGAACATATATTATCGGATAAAAGCAAAAGAGACAATGTTATTGACAAGGTGCAACAGACTTCGCCGCGTATATATTCGGATGATTCGATATCAACCTCTACAGACGAACCTTATGAAATACACCTGAGAGCTCAAATTTCTATTCCTCAAGTGACCGATGAATTTATAAGCAACGAACGTCAAATCCAAGAATCTCCTCAATTAATCATCGGTGACAAATCGAAACATAAGAAAAGAAGATCGAAAAAGAAAGCGGAATCGCCGTTACAGTCACCTGGAAGTCTCTCAGACCCTATCAATGCCGAACTTTCTATTTCAGTAACACCTACTAGTGAAGATTTATCAAGCAAAGATACTTATTCAGTAGATGAAGGTATATCTCAAATTGCCAGTCCCGTACTGCCACCAATTCATCAATTCGCTACTCAACCAAAACTTACTTATTCCGACGTAGTTCAAAGATCTATGTCTAAATCTCCTTCACCTAGTAAAAGCATTATTCCTCAGAGAAAATCAGAAAAAGCAAGGTTACTTGATTCTGTCGAAAAACGCACGCAGTCTATGTGCGAACCACAAAAAAGTTTTCCAGTAGAATCAATGGCAGTATCTTTAATCGAGCCATCGATGGAAAGTTCTTATAATCTTGTGATTAACAAAGAATTGGACGTACTGAAATCAGCATTAGAACAAAAGGACAATAATAGAATTGAAAAATGCGTTATTGTCATTATTGAAACTATTTCGATTTGGCTAGAAGAAATTCAATATAAAATACAATTAGAAACTGTAACACAAACTAAGGTTACTGATAAAACAGAACGATTAAAAGAAATGCAAAACATTGTCAGTAATCTAAAGGAAACATTGTATGTGACAGAGATTAATGAGGAAATTATAACCTTAATAGAGACGTTGACACGTCAAGTAGAAGCAGTTAACAAATTAAGTAATCAAAGTTCTGTAAAAGTGAAAGAAGTTGAAAAAGAATGGAGTAAATTTTTGGAAGACACTGATAAATTGAGTCATTCAGTAGAAAAAGTTAAGTCGCATTTGGATGATATGATTATTTTAGAACTATCAGTTCAAGAAAAACTTGATGAGTTAGATAAAGTTGAATTAGAAAATATCGACAATTCAGATACGGTTAGAAAATTGTTTAGAAGGTTCCGTAGCATAGTAGAGGCAAATCCTAAAAGAGAATGCCCATTGAAGTTATACTCTTGCGATGAAGATACGAAACAAATAGAAAACTCAATCAACACTGAAAGAGATCGACTTATGCAGTTGATGTCCTTAGCTGAAGAGTATGAACAAACCTTACAAGATTTTGGACAAATAACAGATGTAGCGGAGGCTTTATTAGACGGAAAAATAATTGTATCCGATTTAGACCATTTACACGAAGAAATCCAGAAGCACCGGAAATTCTTTGTCAATTTAAGCTATTGCAGAGCTATTCTTGAATCTTTGGAAGACAATTTAGATAGTGAAACAAGAGCAAAATTTTCATCACTTCACAATTCCCTTCATGATAGAGCTACTAAAATAATTGATAGGGCGGCAGGACGAGCTCAACAAATGACTTTAGCCGCATCAAGATGGGGGAGTTTGGATCATGGAATGAAGGAAGAGCAGCAGTGGTTACGGGTGGCCCGTCAAAGAATTCCCGACCTAACTAATGTTACATCTCTTGATCATGAGCAATATATCAACCTCTATCAATCTATCAGTCTGGATGTTTCCCATCATTATGCCAAAATGTTACGCTTTCTCTCAATAACTGAGAGCTTACAGAGCCTTATTGTCTGCTCTGGTTTGGAGTCAGATTGTTCTATAGGCCTTAACACTTTATTAGCTCTTCAAGATAACATTGACTCGCGATTGACAAGATTGAGAGCTTTTAAAGAGAATTGGATTACATATGAACATCTTATTAACAGGGTAGAGACATGGATGAAACTAGCCAATAGGGAGCTGGAGAACATTACACCAGAAAATATCACAACTACTGCAAACTTAAGACGATTTTGGGAACTGAAAGCTCAGCATGAAATGCATCACAATCTCAAAAACGAATCCGGCGTACAGTTCGAAAAGGCTCTGGAAATACTTCCAATATCTGACGAAATGGTCCAGCGACAATTCTTTTTGAAGATTGAAGATAAATGGCGGGAGCTGGCATCTAATATTGGCAATTTACATGCTACGGCTATCCAAAATATCTCGGACCGTGACGTATCGTCCGGCGAAAAACTTCACATCCTTGAAGAAGAAATACGAGAATTGAGAGCTTCGTTGGACGGTCTAAAAGGTGTCATTAAAAGCGAAGATGAGCTCAATTTGTACATAGAAAGATTACAGGTGATGAACGATCGCATCGACAGAATACAAAATGAGCTCGGCAGATTGAGTCTGCTCCCGTCGGCAGAGTCTGAACGCCTGGGCGTTCTATTAAGTCAGTCGGGAACTTTAGACGATCTCATTGCAGAAGAGCTGGAGAGGAGTTTAATATTAAAAGAAAAAATTGTGCAAGTACAAGCAGGTGTAGTTCGGTGTCAGAAGAACCAGCGCCGCGCTCGTCTGACATTGGAGGAGTGTGAGGCCGCCGAACGACTTGGCAGCGACGTGGTTGAACGTGCCTCGGAAACCTGTCAGACACTACTAGAAGACCTTGCCACTCAGTGGCGGGATATTCTAGCTCTCAGACAGGCCCTTCACACTCTGCCTATAAGTCTCCGTGTATGCGTGTCGCCTACGGGAGTAGAACGCGACATTTCAGCATTACAGGTGAGTTCCTGCTTCGTAAATCTTCGTAACAGAGCCATGAGTTTACCATGGACCGAATTTTATCTAGTTTTCTTTATTTGAATACAAAGTCGATGGATAGAGTTTTTAGCTGAAAGTTAGTAGAATGATGGGCATTCAAATATATTAAGCAGTTTTCTGGTATAATTAGAAGGGATAGTTTTAAGGAGAGTTTAACTTGTTTAATTTACTTCGCAGGAAACCCATGCAGAAATCGAAGCAGCCTGCAACGATCTGTGTGCCCGTCTCCGCGCCAAGGTACATCTGTGGAAGCGGTTCGAGAGACAGTTGGAGCTGGTACAAGGCGCGGTTAGAGAGGCCGACTACATGGTGGAGTTATTGACAATTCAGGGGCAAGTTGACTATGATCGTCTGCTCAAGGCCACGGAAAAACTTGAGGTAACCTTTTTTATGCGTACTAATATTAAAAATTCGATAGTGTGTTCATCTATTAGTTACATTTCCGCAGTTAAACCGCTTTATTAATATAGGTGAATATTGTAGAAAAATAAATGAGAGAAAAAAAGTTCTTCACTGTTATTAAAATAAACCTAGTTGCATGAACATATAGACTGTCTGCTTCCTTCTAGATTCATATTTCCGAAGGAGGTGCTATAGGAAATTATTTTAACTCTTTGCCCAACCAATAAATATTTGCAAAGGTCTATATTCTCCGTAGACGTGATGAGGATTATTCTTAAGTGAGCGTTATTACTTCCCTGCCAGACGCTGAGCGAGTCTCTGTCGCGGAGAAGCGGCGAGCTGGTGGGTGAATTGAAGGACGCCGCTGAGCCTCTGGAGTCAACCAGCGATCCGTCCGTGGCCGCTCAGCTGCGGCGCGAACTGGACGACGCGGCGGCCGCGTACGAACACACATGCGCAAACCTCACGCAGATGTGCGACAAGTAAGTAAAAAAAAAACAACATATGTTTTACTTTGTTTCTAATTTAAAATAATGTAATACTTTGGTTACAGAAACCACGTTATTATTAAATCATTATCTTATAGACTCCCACTGATAGACACGCCTCTTCTCCCTATCATAAATCTCTATTAAGTCTTGCGCTGCTTGCATCTTTCGGAAAATTTATAAATCTATTATACATATATATGTATATGTAAAAATATATTTATTATCACATAATCAAAGAGAATTAAAAAAATGGAAATTATTTATGTTATTCATAGTAACATGAGCTTCTCTATCATGAGGAGTTTAGCCGCCTTTACGACAAGCAGCGCAGCAATGTCTCGAACGAAAGGAATTTCATCAGTAGGTTACACAAAGGTTTTCGTAGAAGGATTTAAGTTAAGTGTACACGTGTGATGGTCAGGTACCAGAAGGCGGTGGAGCTGTGGCGGCGGTACCGGGACGCGGCGAGCGCTGTGCGTGCATTCGCCGAGTCGCAGGAGGGTCGCCTGCACACGTTGCGCCCTGCAGATGCCCTCGCTGCCTCACAGGTTAGTCCATAATCATAACTTAAATATTACCACATGTCATTTTTGAGGTTAACTGTCCATAACCACAAGGATCTTCACACTACATTATTTACTGCTACGAAAAAGGTAAGTCTCTTAACTCACCTACCAAGACATAGTAAAGTTTATGTACGTATCTAACCAGTCTTTGACAAGCGAGACTATCATCAGTATAACTACATCACCAAAGAGGTATAGTCTTGCCCGTTTTAAGCTTTAGGTTTTTTTCAACTCGAACATGATCTTTAATGTCAATCTATTGATATCCGGTATTTATGATAAACGTATTAAAAAGCGACTAACGGCGAAGAATAAGTGGCAGTTGGAATATTCCTCACGGAGTAGATATACATGGAAAATTACTCTTAACATACTTCTAGAGGTGTACGAATTTCTAATACATTAAAAATATATTCAGAAAGTTTTCTTAACCTTGAATCCTTATTACTAAACTGGGAGATTCTTACACTACGCCCTTTGTAACTATCGTGTTATTTCAGCCAGAGATTCACAGATAGAGAAAGGAGTCATTTCTTTATTAGAGAACTACTTGTTGAAATTATACCACTATGTTGCGATTATAGAAAGTTAAATACGCAGTATTATGGAGATACAAGCAAATGTAATGAATCGATGAGTCATATGACAACACTGGCCGCGCCGGAGCCGAGTCCGGTCAACGGCTTTAACTGCGTTTGACCTAAGTTATAAAGTTATATTTTATTACTTAAACGCTTTCAATGCAGTAACTACATTATTTTATTGAAGAGAAATTTCTTTAAGGATAGTGACAATTAGATTCAAATCTTTAAAGAGACTATAAATGTATTGATAAGTTTTAGAATGTGAGAAAGCGAGACAAAACCCCTTTCCCTAATCTTCGTCAGCTCTTCATCCTTTGCCCACTGCTCTACCTTTATATGATCTGCACACGGACTCAGCATACCATGGAGACTAGTCTCTATGATGTTAGTATTATTACACTCTTAAAATATAAAGAAGAAAGAGTCTCATTCTTTCTTACTCCAATAAACTAATAATTTCAGGTCAGTCTCTCTCTCTCTAGTTTTTCTTTATCTGTATCTAAATATTATTCTCTTTCGTTTATTCCTACTTTAATAAAAAAAAACATTTATCAATCGCTTTCTCTCTCTGTTTACCGCCTCCGCAGTGTATTCATCTCATTCTTTTACAAATCAACTAGAAAATCAACTAGAAATAAAGTTTCGCTTCTACCACCTTGTTTAAGTGAAAATCATTATAACTTCTTAATGATCTTTTATGAGCATACTACAACCAATCTAAGACTAAGGATTGAAAAAATTTTGGATTGCACGTAAACAATATTGATCTATATGAATATTTTGTACAATGTCGCAATCTGTGTAACCATTTATCAGCTACTGTTATACTTAAAGTTGATAAATAGATCACATTAGTACTTGCATTTACTTATAGATGGCACTGTAAACAAACATATTGAAATTAAAAAAAAACTAGTTTTGGTGTATTTACTAAAAAGTAGGATTAGTGGGGCAATAATGTTGCTGAATAATTAAATAATACAAGATCACAAAAAGAATATTCCAGAACTATATATGATGAGATCAATGCAATAATTCCGTTATTCACAGTATGTTTTCTTTAAATTCAATAAAAATTATCAACTATTAGTCGTTTAAAAAAATTTAATAACATCATTAAAATATCATTAGTTTAACTGTTCATAGATAATGTTTATTTGAGTTTAAATAACATTAACTAATTAATGTTTTTATTTATAACATCACTGCCCCATTTACAATAAACTCTATCAAGTCGCTTACTATAAAGTTAATTAAATATTAAATTATACATTTTAAGTTTATTATTATTGAGTAATATTTAAAAAAAATAACTAAAATGATAATGATTAACCCATTAATTTAGTTTTAATTCATAATGATCCTGGTCATCATCAGTCCACAGTAGCCCACTCAACTTACAATAGAGACTCTTACATTGCTTAGCTATTAAGTTACAGTAAGTAAACCGTTAAAGTTCAATAGTATGAAATGTATGTACTGCCGTTAAGTAAACAGCGCCACAGACTACTGTTCCCACAGTTCTGATGCTTTAGTGGAACCTGACTTTCAGTCGGTTACAGATACAATCCTTTGTATAGTTCGATTCTTCAACCTGCTTCTTTTTTGTCGGTATCACTCTTGACAGAATAGTCGTGGTCATCACTTCAGGTCTTGGTGTCTGATGTAAACTCTATCTATCTTCCTCGTCCATTCGCATAGTGATGATGAGCCATTTGCTGTCGCTTTTATCTAATCAATTCAGCTCCGTGGAAGGTCCAACGATCTTTTCCGTGGCCTGATATCTTCAACTATACCCTGGGCCATAAGTCGATCGATAGCCACCTTCCATGAGCGGTGTACATGATCAAAAAAGATGAGGATATTAGATATCATAGATATCAGCGCAGTGATTAACAGACGTTATATTTCCCATTTCGTGCTGGACCTTCGGCAATGGAGAGCATAGGCGATCTTCCCCGTGATCTTTTTTCTTCTTGATTATGCCTATTTTTTTAGTTAATTATAATGGCATTTATTTGTTTAAAAAAAACTTGAAGCTATGTACAATACAACAAAGTAAAATAAAACCAGGTGCATTAGACGAAATGGTTCGGGGCTCTGTACATTTGCACATGATGCCAACTTTTAAATCGTCATCAGTCTATATGATTCTACACATAGGGCCCAACTCTCCCATTAATGTAGGAGTTGGGCCATTTCCCATCACGCTGGCCCAGTGCAGGTTCGTGTAGGGCCAAAGCCTCGTTTGTTGATTAGCAGGATGTACCACGAGCAGGTGATGGTCGACTTGAATCTCTTGAGTCGTTGTGTTGGACACCCCTACTTTTAAGTATTTTTTAGTAACTTACCAATTCACTAAAACCGTCTCTTACATGTTACGCACTCTTAAGTACACGTTAAGTAACATATGTGATTTGTTTTTATCACGTTTGTAAAAGATGGTCACAGTAATGTTGACTCAAGGTCGGCGCGGTGAATACGGGCGCCGTGTACGAAACCAGTCGCCAGTTCTGATGTCATCCTGCAATCACTTAACCATACGGACATTTTTTTAAAAAGTACAATTAAGTCTCAAATGTTTTCACATATTTTCTTAAAAAAATCTTAATTCAATTGATTAAGAGATTGTTTTCCTTTTTGGTAGTTTAAAATGATGAACCGCTAGAAAGCAAAGTGTACTGGTACATACTACCAGATGCGTCGCTCATTAATTACATTTGGTAACAAACGAAATGGCAACTGGAATACACATAACATATATATATTAAATAACTATTATGTTAGTTTTAACGCGCTACTGCACCCCTAATTAAGTTCTCTGCTCAATCCTAAGGTAGACTGGGAGAGAAGGCCTTCTGGCATTAGGTCCACTTTTTTGTACCTCTACGTGTGCAAATAAAATTCTTAAACAAAAAATTAAAATATATATATAACACTTATTTATTACTTATTTAACAACACAACATTCTCTATTTGCAATATACTGGAATAAATATTAATAAATCACTTGTGGTAGGTCTCTGTTGCGGGATACCGTCTAGGTAAGTACCGCCGCAGCTAATATTTCTACTGTCATATAGTAATGTGGAAACATTACTGTGTTTTTACACATTTTTCTTTAAAAAAAATGTACTTAAAAAATATCTTAATAGTATTGATTCGGAGATTGTTTTGATTTTGGTAGTCTAAACGATGAACCAAGTAAAATATACACGAAGTATTTCTCATTACTAGAGACCGTCTAGGTACTACTGCAGTTCCTATTCCTACCGCCAAATAGTAATATGTAAACATTACTGTGTTCCAATTTGAAGGGAGCTGTATACTTGTAAAATTACTGCGGTAACGAGACTTAACACATATCTGAAACCAACGAGCGTAATGTGCTTACCATCAGGACAAAGCCTTGCTAATCTCGTCGCCCTTTTCCAATATTTTTGTTAAACTTTACTTCTTTCATCTCCTTAAATTAGCAGGTAATCTTCTGCCTTATCACGAATGTTCCTAGTGTTGTAGTAATGATATTCACTAACTGCTGTTTTCCTGCTGTGAAATTATAACAGTCAATTTGTTCTGAACTTGCACCCTTTGTTATCACTGACCCCATTCTGACTATATTATGGGATATTGGGGTCAAGTGTGAGCCGGTTGTAGATAAAAACTATCGCACCGCGCTCATTTCTTAAGAGGTATAAGATAATGACTTGTTATTCCAAAAATTACAATTATTTGAAAATTGGAAAGTTCGACTTCCTTTTCTTAATTTTGGTACAAATAGTCATTACATAATAACATACGTTAAGTTTATAAGAATAGATAGAGGACAAGTTGTGCCCAAAATTATTTAAGATAACACAGACTTGAGCAATTAAATAGAAAAGAAGTAACTATTAACATGTTTAACAACAAATATCTATATCGTCACATTAATATCAAAATTTTGGTTGGATTCAAAGTTTTCAAATTTACGTAAATTATTGTTCAGTCCTATAACTTTCTCCTCGAATTGTAAATGTTAATTTTCCCGTTTAATCAATCCACTGATTTATTTAACCTGGTGTTAAATGGTGATCTGGTCTGTGGTGGTAAAGTGTTTTAACCCAGATGCCTATTCACTCTTGATTTGAAGACAGCCTCATCGTATCTGAACATTAGCACCGGCAAGTTCCATTCAGTTGCTATTAGTAATAGAAATGTGGAGACGAACCTCTTTGTGTGTAAACTTATGCTTTTATTTTAACTTCGTTCCCTTCTATTGTGGGACAGAAAGTTTAATTTCTTTTCTAACTTTCTTCCCTAACTTTCTTGTCTTATCTGTTTTGGTTTGTTTCTTGTCTCATTTTATTTTTACATCTTTCCTTATTATACAATTCTATTTAACATGCATATTAGTCACTTTGTTATACATTTTTACAAATACAAATACAAATATACTTTATTGTGCACTATCACAGAGTTACAAAAAAAGAAAGTACATAAGGATTT